>QXTE01000670.1:113406-124423 GCA_003942145.1 Platysternon megacephalum
CCCCCCCCCCCCCCGGTACCTCTCTTCCTCCGGCACAGCCGCTTGATGACGTGCCACATCCATTGCACGAGGAGGCAGAAGCACTTGCACTGGTTGCACATCGCGGGCTCACCTGCGCCTGGGGGGAGGGGGGAGAACGCCGGGGCCAGTGGTCAGGCAGCACCGGGGCCAGAGTCCCTCCTGCCTGCCTCGCCAATCCCCTGCCGGGCTGGAGTCTGGGGCTCTCGCCATGCCGGGCTCAGACCTCTCGCGCCCCCTCCTGCGCTTGGCCGCCCGGCTTGCCTGGGATGGGGGGTCCCGGCTCCGAGCCAGGATCCCGGCATGACCCCGCCGCACGCTGTCCGGGGAGGGCCCCCTTCACATGGAGATCCGCTCCCACCCCCGGCCGTGCCATTTCCCCAGGGTCGGTGCTGCTGGCAGCTCCTCCCGCTCGCCCGTCGTCTCGGCTTGTAGCATAATTAACCGCCCCGCCCGCCCGCCTCCGCAGCGGGCCTGGAAATCAGGCTGCGGTGTGAGCCAGATCCCTGTGCTAACCTGCTGGGCGCCTCCTGGCTAGACCCCGGTCGCCCTGAGAAAAACACTGGCAGCAGTAGTGAGCTGGCTCTGGATTCACGCCAGGGCCGGCCCGGACTCCCCTGACCTCAGCGGGGTCGCTTGGGATTTAAACGGGGGTCACTGGAACCAGGACCCAGCAGCCGCCCCCCCGGGCCCAAGGGTCAGCGGGAGATCTCTGACCAATCGCCATTCCCAGAATCTGAGGGACCGCCCTGATCGGGTCCTTTGACGACCTCTCTAAGCCAGGACTTCCCTGAATTAATTCCCGATTCAACTAGAACAGATCCTTCCGAGCAAACTCCCGGTCTCGACCGAAACACCGCCCGGGGCAGAGACTCTGCCTGGACCCTCGGTAAAGTGTCCCCAGGGTTCATTCCCCTCCCTGTTACAAAGTCACACCTCGCTTCCCGTCTGAATTTGGCTGGCGCCGGCGTCCAGCCATCGGATCAGAAAACTCTCTGGCCTCGAACTTCTGTTCCCCCTTCCAGCCACGCCTAGGGGGGCTCCTGTCTCCCCGTAACCTGTCTGTGGTGCTACACGGACCGAGCTCCCGGAGTCGGGGTTTCGAGCTCTTTCATCATTTTCGTGGCCCTTCTTTCAGCCCTCAGCAACTGATCGACACCCTCCTCGAATCGGGGGCCCCCAGAACTGGATCCCAACCCCGGCCGCACCGGGGCCAAATCCAGAGGGCAAATCCCCTCTCGGCTCCTACTCCAGAGTCCTGTTTACACGGCCCAGGATGGCATCGGCGCTTTCTCCGCCCCGCCCCCAAGTCTTTGCCAGAGCCCCTGTTTCCCAGGAGGGAGCCCCCCAGGCCCAGACACCTGTAAGAGCCACCTGGCCACAGGCTGGCGTGACGTGTCCCCTCAGTTCCCCGCCAGAGAGATCCTTACCGGTCTCCGGCGGCGTCCTGCTCTGGGTGCCTCTCCCTTATCCTCTGGGAACGGCCCTGGGTTTATATACCCGCCTCCCCGCCCTGAATGCCCAGACCGGCTGGATCCCAGCGGGGCGAAGTCACGGGGTGGGGAGAAGTCGGGGTGTTTTCACAACCGCCCCGGAGCAGCCGGTAGGGTTGGTAGCCTGCCCGGTTGTCACTAAACCGAGGGTCTCTGAGGTGGGGCAGAGCTCTGGTGGCAGGCCTGGGGGGCGGGTGTGATTTGTTCTGGGGGGTGAGATTTGGGGGAGGTGGTTTGGGGGCACGGCAGATCTGAACCCCCTCCCCCGGCTCCCTTTATGGGATCTGGGGGGGGCTGCCCATCGGGGGGGGCTGATTCCCCATCCCTGCCCCCCTCATGTGAGCTGGGATTTGGGAGGAGCCTTGTCGCTCTAGGGGGGTGTCTGACCCTCTCTCCCTGCCCCCCTGACATGAGCTAGGATCTGGGGGGCCCTGCCCCTATGAGGGTGTCTCCACCCCTCATGTGAGAGTCAGGATCTAGGGGACCCTGATCCTCTGAGGGTGTCTCTGCCCCCCCCCAACCCTCCATGTGGGAGCCAAGATCTGGGGGGCCCTGCCCCTATGGGGGTGTCTCCACCCCTTGCCCCCAAAGTGAGTGGGGATCTGGGGTGGGAGTGTGATGCGAAAGCAGATTGACATAACGGAAATCCCGGCGGTGACACGTTGAGGTGCACGGCACCCCTGGTGGGAGGGGGGTGGGAGGGCCTGGCCAGCGTGTGGGGCAGCCCCCCAGCCCTTCCCTTTGATGGATCTGCCGGATGTTTGGTCGTGCTGTGAGATGTTTGAAGCCTGAAGCTGCCAACACAGGGGAAGCGATCTAGGGTCCCAAACGCTGAGGGTTTTCCCAACTGGTGGTTACAGGAACTTTAAGCTCAGGAGAGAGAATTGGTGAGTCTCTTTCTCCACCATTCCCTACAACATATCCCACCCCACCATGTCCAGATCCCCTTCTCATTCAGCCACTAGCACGTTACAAGCCATCATCACCTTGAGCTTTCACCAAAGCGTTTGAGTAAAAACATTCATTTTTAACAGCTTTTCTTCTTCATTTTTTAAGTTAACCATAAAAATAGTAATACAAAAATCACTGTCCCTGTCACCTTTTTTTTTTTACTAAAAAGAACCAGACACTTTAGAAAAGAACATTTTTCTCCTAGCAGTTAGCCAAGCCTTTGAGTATAATAAGTATTTTTTACAGTTTTTCTTCCTATTAGATATTTTTACCTTCGAAATAGCAGGCACATTCGTTCTTCTTTTCACCTGTTGCTTAGTTCAGTGGCTTTCAACCTGTGCTCTGCAGACGCTTGGGGGTCTGCAAAATATGTCCAAGGGGTTCGCGAAAGGTTGTTGTTACCATAGAACAGTTGTTTTCAATCTGTGATCCGCAGACTCCTGGGGGTGCACAGAAAAGGGGTCCGTAGCTCCATTCGAAATTTTGTAGGGGTCTGCAAATGGCAAAAGGTTGAAACCCACTGGGTTAGTTAAAGAAGTTTTTAGAAATAAGCATTTTTCTCCTACCTGTCAGCCAAGCATTTGAGTACAACACATATTAATTTTGTTGCAGCTTTTCTGAATAGTGGATTTATTTTTTACCTGAGAAATAGCAGCAACATTCAGTCGTCTCTTCACCTGTTTTTGAGTGAAAGGTTTTAGCAACGAGTGTTTTTCTCTGAGCTATTAGCCAAGCATTGGAGTATAACACACGTTAATTTTTAGGAAGATTTTCTTACTATTGGATTTTTTGAACCTTAGAAATAGCAGAAGTTTTTGGTCTTCCCCTCACCTGTCTTTTGGTTACAGGTTTCAGAGAAGAGCCCTTTGCTCCGAACTGTTAGACAAGTATTGGAGTATAATAGGGGATGCGGCAAAGGGAAGGTTTCACAATTCCCACCAGGGCTGGTAGAGCCGGTCTTGGCTGGCACAGGCGTGGGCGTCTGGCTTCAGCTTCCCCAGGAGCGATATTGCTCAAGGGATCTAAAGTGACGCTGGAATTTCCCCCCCACCTTCCCATCCGGCTCTTGAACAGCCTCTCTCCTGTAATTAGAAACCTCCCCCCCGCTCTAACCACCAGGCCTCACTCCCAGATCCGGGGAGAGAACCCAGGAGTCCTGGCTCTGAACGCCCTCCCCCGTTCTCTAACCACTAGCCCCCACTTCCCTCCCACAGCTGGGGAAGAGAACCCAGGAGTCCTGGCTCCCAGCCCCCCTGCTCTAACCACTAGCCCCTGCTCCCCTTCCAGAGCTGGGGAGAGAACCCAGGAGTCCTGGTTCCCAGCCCTCCCCCCCGCCCTAGACCCCTATTGATCATGGCCCCCACTGAGCGAGGTGCTGCACATTCAGGAGCATGGGGACATGGTGACACCAGCCCCTTCTGGGGGGGATTAGACCCATTTGTCCCCCTCCATGCCCCATAATCTTAAAGGGCCAGTTGTCCATTTCCCCTCACCCCCCCATTCCCTACAGGGGGCGGGATCCACCAGTGGGAGAGGTTGACAGGCGCGGGCCAGCGTCAGGCCCCTTGCGGTGTGATGTGGGGTCCCTCTGGCCCGAACGATGACCCCATGTGGGGCTGTAGCCAGCCAGGTGTCATGGGGGGGGGTCGCATGGAGAGCGGGGGGGGCAGGAGCTGCGGGGATGAGAGTGAAATGGGCGGGGACCCCTTTAAGAGCCAGCCTGGGTATTGGGGAGCGGAGCTTGAGTAACAAGCAGCGGCCCCTTTAAGAAGAGGAGTAACAGGGAGCGGCCCCTTTAAGAACGTCTTCTCCCCTCCCCCCTGGCTTCCGCGTTCGGCCCAAGCCCTGGGTCACGTGGCGAGGGAACAGCCCCGCCCCCCCATCCGCCGGAGTCCGCGCCGGAACGAAGCCCCCCCAGTGCGCCTGCGCGGCCCGGGCCCGATCGCTGCTGCCGGGCTCAGGCTTCCCCACGCGGCTCGCGCCGCCGCCGCCGGGATGGTGAGTGCGTGACGTCACTGCTCCCCGGGAACCCCCGCCGCGGGGGGGGGGGCAGTGCAGGGAGCAGGGGGGCCTGGGGGAGCCCGGGGACATGTGGGGGGGGACGTGGGGGTTCTGGGGGGACATGTGGGGGGTGGAGGGGAGGGGGAGATGCGGGGAGAGGGGAGGGGCACGGTGGGGAATGGGGGAGCCGGGGGACATGTGGGGGGGCTGGGGGGACATGTGGGGGGGCTGGGGGGACATGCGGGGAGAGGGGAGGGGCACGGTGGGGAATGGGGGAGCTGGGGGATATGGGGGGGCTGGGGGGACATGTGGGGGTGGAGGGGGACATGCGGGGAGAGGGGAGGGGCACGGTGGGGAATGGGGGAGCCAGGGGATGTTCGGGGGGTGAGCGATGGTGCCGGGGGTGATCAGTGGCTCACGTCTCCCCGAGCGCTGGAGGCTGGGGGTGGGGGAGGGGGGTTTAGCAGTCTCTGGGTGGGGGGGGCACCGGGGCAGAGTCGTGGGGCAGCTGGAGAGCCACGGAGGAGCCGCCCCCCAGCGGGCCTGGAGACGAGGGGGTCACCCTGGCTGGTCTTGGGGGGTGGCGAGGGGCACCCAGTGGGTGAGCCGGCCTGAGAGCCGCTGGCTGGGGGGGGAAATGGGAGACCCCCTGGCTGCATGCCAGTGAGTCCCTGGGGAGATGCCCCAGCCCCGGCAGCAGGGAGAGGCCCCCTCGCTCGGCGTGGAGGGACCCCGGGGTGCTGATGTGCGCCATGCCCCGCTCCTGGCCTGATGGCTGGCCCCAGGGCTCGGGGGGCGCTGGCCTGGTGGGGGGTGAACGCTGAGCGGGAGGAGGATGGGGTCAGGGAGCGGCTGGGGGGCTGCAGGGAGGTGATGGTGAGGTGCCCCAGACCAAGGGGGCATTCGGGGGGGTGGGGAGCTGTGATGTCTCTGTCTCTCCATGGCGGTTTCACACCCCCACCCCCCCGTCTCTCGCCAGCTTTTCTATTCATTCTTCAAATCCCTGGTGGGGAAGGACGTGGTGGTGGAGTTAAAAAATGATCTGAGGTGAGTCCTGGTGCACACGGGGGTCCCCCATTGCCTCCCAGCCCCCCTTCTCTAACCACTAGGCCCCACTCCCCTCCCAGAGCCAGGGAGAGCACCCAGGAGTCCTGGCTTCCAGCCCCCCCTTCTCTAACCCACCAGACCCCACTCCCCTCCCAGAGCCAGGGAGAGAACCCAGGAGTCCTGGCTTCCAGCCCCCCCTTCTCTAACCCACCAGACCCCACTCCCCTCCCAGAGCCGGGGAGCGAACCCAGGAGTCCAGGCTCCCAGCCCCCCTTCTCTAACCACTAGGCCCCACTCCCCTCCCAGAGCCAGGGAGAGAACCCAGGAGTCCTGGCTTCCAGTCCCGTCCCCCTCGCCCTGTTACCCCTGCACCCCATTTCCTTGTAGTAACACTCCTCCCTCTCTGTTGCAGTATCTGTGGGACCNCTAACCCACCAGACCCCACTCCCCTCCCAGAGCCGGGGAGTGAACCCAGGAGTCCGGGCTCACAGACCCCCCTTCTCTAACCCACCAGACCCCACTCCCCTCCCAGAGCCGGGGAGAGAACCCAGGAGTCCTGGCTTCCAGTCCCATCCCCCTCACCCTGTTAACCCTGCACCCCATTTCCTTGTAGTAACACTCCTCCCTCTCTGTTGCAGTATCTGTGGGACCCTCCATTCTGTGGATCAGGTAAGAAATTTCCAGGTTATTTTCAGAGCATCTCCCCTCAGTGCACCTGGCCCAGGAGATTACCCCACCCTGGGGCTGGGTCGGAGCCGGCGCCCCCACATCCCACTCCCCGAACCAGCCCGTCCCCTGTCCTGGGGCTGGGTTGGATCTGGTGCCCCCTACTGGGGCAAGGCCCCCTGTGGACTCCCCTCTTCCCCCAAGCCAGCCAGTCCGTCCCCTGGGGCCAGATCAGAGCCGACGCCCGTACAGGGGAAAGGCCCAGCGCCCCATTCCCACCCCCACACCCCGCTTTCCCGGCAGAGCGATGCAGAAGGTAGCCCCTTGCCCCCCTCCGTCTGGGTGTTAACCGTCCGTCTGTCCGTCCTGCCAGTATTTGAACATCAAGCTGACGGACATCAGCGTGACGGATCCGGAGAAGTACCCCCACATGGTAAGGGGCTGGCCCCTTGGGTGGGGGTGGGGGGGCCCTGCTGGCGGGGTGCGTGGGGAGCGTGGTGGGCAGCGGGAGGTTGTCTGGGGCGGGGGTCAGATGTGCTGATGGCATTTCTCACGGTGGGTCTGGTGTCCCTGTCTCTGTACCAGCAGGGGGTGGGGCTACAGACACAGGGGGCGGGGNGGAGCCCGGACGCCTGAGTCCACTCTGCTCCCTCCACGCTCTGGGAGTAGGAGCCGAGCCCCTATCTAGGAGCCCGGACGCCTGAGTCCACTCTGCTCCCTCCATGCTCTGGGAGTAGGAGCCGAGCCCCTATCCAGGAGCCCGGATGCTTGGGTTCTTCCTTTTCACCCTGCCCTCCCAGGCCCCGGAGGCCTGAGTTTCTCTCTGCAAGCCCAGGCCTCCGGACTCCTGGGTTCGTCTCTGCTTGTGCTTGGGAGGGAACAGGAAGAGCAGAGGGGAACCCAGGCATCCGGGGTGCTGCATGGGGGCTCAGCTTCTACTCAAGAGAATTGGGTGGGGGCTGTGCCCTTTCTAGGGGCCCGGACGCCTGGGTTCACCCCCCTGCCCCCCAATATCCCCAGATCTAGGACACCTGGGTTCAGTGTGCTCCCTGAGCTGCTTATCTCTAGTGGGATGAATATCGGGGTGGTTCCTAGATTTGTCGTGTCTTCCCCCTCCCACCCACCCCCGCCTGGGGAAAAGATTTTGGGGGGAGGGTCCCTTTAGTTCCAGTCTGAATCTCCCCAACCCCCTCTTTCACCTCCAGGGCCATGGCCAGTTAAGCCTCATTTTTATTTTTAAACTCTTAATTTCTCCCTGTTCTTTAAGGGGGGTGTTTCGTCCCCCCCACATCTTGAGGGGGGGGGGCAGGGACTGAGCTTCTGGGGTGCTGTTAACCCCAGCTGGCGAAATCCTGGAAGAGTTGTGGGGCGTTTGAATTTCCGGGGNGATTGGGTTTTTTTAGGGTTTGGGCCGAGGGGGATGAAGGTTTTTTGTATGTTTGATTCGTGGCTTGAAGACTTGCGTGGAATAAAAGTTTGGAGCCTGGTTACAAACTTTTGTTGTTGTTTATGGTAGGGTCTACGGTCCGCTCCAGCCCAGCGTCCTCTCTTGGCCCAGACGCCCTGGTTCATCTCTGCCCCCCCACCCTTTCCTCCCTGCCCATTATAGATGCCGAGCTGCTGTCCGGGCTCCTGGACACTTGGGTCCATTTTTGCTCCCACCCCCCACCCCACCGGAGCAGAAGCTGGGCTCCCATGTAGGGCCCCGGATGCCTGGGTTGATCCATGTTCTACATGTGGGGAAACTGAGGCACGGAGAGATGTGGCTTCTTCCCTCTTGCAGGCAATCTAGGCCAGAGCAGGGCTGAGAACCCAGGTGTCCGGGCCTCAGCTATGACCCAGTCTTCCCTTGGTGCTGGTGGTGTGTTCAGGGCCTCCAGCGCGGATGGGTTGAGCAGGGGGAGCAGATGCTCGGTTGGTCCCTTTAGCGTGGTCCGTGTTCTCTTTTTTGCACACAATGGTGCCTGTCCCTTTAAATAATATTGCATCATCAAACACTTACTATGACATCACCCAGAGGAAAGCACTGCCCCTTTCATGTTACATCATTGTCCAATGGGATTCTCACACTTTAAATGTTACTCAGGCTCTGCCCCTTTCTCAGGATGACCTCATCTGTCACTAACTTTCTGCCCTTGCAAACATAGGCTCCGCCCACTGAGCTTATTGCATCATCAGGCTCCACCCCTTTGCAACAGGCTCCACCCCTTTGCACATGCCCTCTCCTAAGGGATCTTGCCCTTTTAAGAAAAGATTTAAAATGTTATTAGAGAATGTTTAAAAATAGATGATACACTGTCTTGAAACGTTAGTTATTAGTCAGGGGGGGGAGCAAAAAGATTATGGGGGGATGTTAGTATTTGGGAAGTGGAAAGACCATCATACAGACAGTCCCCACAATCCCCCAGGGGGGGGGGGGGTAGGACCGGGGAGGGGGGGGGGGGAGTGAGGGGGGGGGGGGGAGGGAAGTTACGTGGGCTGAACCCGGGGCCGGGGGGGGGGTGGGGAGCAGTTACACCTTTGGCTGGGAGACTGAACAAAGGAGAGGAGGAGCAGGGGGAGGGGCAGACCTGCTGGAGGGTGTTTGTTTTAGTTTGGAGTTTTGGGCTGGGTGGGGAAACGCAGGGAACCCCAAGCTGGGGGCGAGGTGTCCTAAACCCCCCCGAAGGACTGGCTGGGTGGGATCTGGTGGTACCTACATGTTCGGCTTGGGACTGTGTTCCTGTCATCTAATAAACCTTCTGGGTTACTGGCTGGCTGAGAGTCACGGTGAATCCCAGGAAGAGGGGTGCAGGGCCCGGACTCCCCCACTCTCCGTGACAACACCTCATAGCCCTTTGTCCTCAGGGTTTCAGCCAGGGGAGCGTACTTTTCGAGTTTGCGGTCGGGCTTCGCGGAAGGCCGGGGTCCTGTTCTCGAACGGGATCGTCACGTCGACGAGGATGATCCTTTTCCGATCCTCGTCCGTGAGGACGATGGCCGGGCGCAGTGGGCTGTCGGTGCCGGGGACGGCGCGGTTGACGGCGATCTCTCCCAGGCGGGGGGCGATGGCCTTCACTAGGCGGTCCTGGACGGCGTTGTGGGGCAGCTGCCAGGCTCTGGCGTGGGGCAGGGTCTCGGTGACGTACCCGCACCTCCTGCAGCGCTTGTCCCGGTTCCCGTGGCGGACGGCTCCATTGAGAGGGCCGCAATTCAGTCGGGCGCGGTGTATGAACCGCCATTACATCATCAGGGGACTCCATGCGCGTCCCCTTTAAAAAAGATGTCATCAGAGAAGGCTCCACCCCTTCTACTAGACTGCCTTCAGCAGGCTCCTCTAAGCTCCTCCCATTGTTGATGTCATCAAGCCTGGCCCTCTTTAAGAGTAGCCGTGACCTCACTGGCTGCTGTGAGCTGTGGCTTGATGATGTCATAGTCGCTCATTAAGCCCCGCCCACTTGAAGAGTACTGTGCAATCCCCTTCATGAGGTGAGGTCACTGCTGTGGGTTCTGCCCCTTTAATGGTCTTAGGTTCTGCCCTGAGCTTGGGGATTGGCTGCTTCACCCCACAACCAGCTGCTGATTGGTCAGCGTGAGATGGGTGGGGATGCAGTGCCAGCCAATGGGAAGGCAGGGTGAGTGCAGTGGGGTTTAGTGGGTGGGGGTGGGAGCCAGACTCCTGGGTTCTCACCCAGCTCTGGGAGGGGAGTGGGGCCTGGTGGTTAGAGCTGTGGGGGCAGGGAGCCAGGACTCCTGGGTTCCCTCCCTGGCTCTTCCTTCCCTATTTAAATGATCACCCTTTAGCCCCCCACCCCAATCCCATAAGCACTCCCCGAATCCCCATCCCTGGCTGCAGCCTGGGCACCCAGGGGTTAACACCCCCCCCCCAGCCGCAAATGCTCTGCAAACATCCGGCAAACGCTTTGCACCAGCAGGGCTGATCCCTCCCTCTCCCCACCCCAGAGCCCCCCAAGCAGCAGCCCCCAACTCCCCCCCACACTCACCCAGAGGGACACCCCCGATACACCTCCCTCCTGCCCCATTCCCCATTTGCAAACTATTTGCAGACCCCTGGAGGCCGATTGCAGCTGGTGCCACCGCTGGGGAGGGAGGGAGAGGAAAGGGGGGACCCCACCCCTTTCTGCCCCCCCCTTCCCAGCAGCCTTTGCAGCTGGCTGCAAGCAGAGGAGACAGGAGCAGCATTTGCAGGCAAAAGGAGAAACCCAGGTACCTTCCTGCTGCAGCGGGGGGGGCGCTGAGGGGGCCACGACAGGACCCTGAGGGGTCCTTGGCCTGTGGGGGACCCCACCCCAATATTTAGCATTAATGCAACAGGCCCCGTAGCTGAACTGCAGGGGGCAAGGAGTCGGAGTCGGTAGGGGGCGCTCTCCCCGGCAGTCAAAGCTGGCCTCTGTGCCCCAGTGAGATGCTCGGGGGCGCCGTGCTGGAGGGAGCGGGGCTGGGGGCTCTGTGCTGTGGGGAGCAGGGCTGTGTGGGGTGCTAGGGAAGAGGGAGTGGGGTGGGGGCTCGGCAGGGGGCACTGGGGTGGGAGGTTTGCAGGGGGAGGGAGGGCACTGGGCAGTGGATTTTGGGGCAGAGCGCACCGGAGCAGGGGGCATGGTGGGCTCACCTCATCCCTCCCCAGAGAGTGCCTCGGGGGCTCAGCAGGGGGTGCTAGAGCAGGGGGCCATGGGGCAGGGTGCTGGAGTAGGGGGCGCCGGGTGGGGGCCTGGGCTCGGGGTGGGGTACCAGAGCAGGGGGCGCGGTGGGCTCACCCCATCTCTCCCCAGGGGGTGCTGGGGTGGGGGGCTGGGCAGGGAGCGCGGGGGTCTCACCCCGTCTCTCCCCAGGGGGCGCTGGGG
>QXTE01000670.1:125707-144541 GCA_003942145.1 Platysternon megacephalum
CCTCTCCATCTGTCCCCCCCTTCGTCCCCCCAAACCCCCTGTCCGTCCCCCCCACACCTCTGTCCCTGCCCCCCCTCCATACCCTCCGTCCGTCCCTCCATCCTCTCTTCTCTCCCCGTAGGGGACAGGCAGGAGTTGAAGTGGATCCAGGTCCGGGCTGGGGGCTCTCCCAGGAGCAGCTGGGGGGCCGGGACGCTGCGGGCCCCCCCTCACCGCCGGGTGGCGACATGGAGACGGGACAGAGTGCCCCCCAAGAGAAGGAAACACAGCACAGGTGGGTGCTGCCCCCCGTGACGGACACCTGGGTCCCGTACCCCATCCCGGTCTCCAGCCCCCTAGGGGTGAGCGCTGCGCTGCTGTCCCGGATGCCTGGTTCCCATTTCCTGTCCTGGTCTCCAGCCCCCTAGGGTGAGCACTGCACTGCCGTCCCGGACGCCTGGGTCCCATTCCCCATTCAGTGAATGTTTCTTGTCTCATTCCAGGAGGCAACGCCGATGACGTCACCACCTCCGTGCTTGACCCTGAAGGGACCCAGGTGTCCGAGGACGAGGGCCGGGCGACCCCCCAGAGCACCTCATCCTCTGAAACCTGGCATTCCTCCTCCCCCGACTGCCCCCACGTGGACAGCTCTGGCTGCGGGGTTCCCTGCTCCCCTGGCCCTGCGGACCCAGGCGTCCGGGCGGGGCTGACCGAGCCCTGCACCAGGCCTGAGTGCGAGAGGATGCGGCAGGAGCTGGAGGCGCTGAGGGACCGATACGCCAAGGTGGAGGCTCAGAACGCTGTGCTGGCCCAGAGACTTGGTGAGCCCGGACGCCTGGGTCCTCGGGGACGAGGGTGGGATCTTGTGGGTCAGAGCAGGGGGACGGGGTTGGGAGCCCGGACGCCTGGGTTCTCTGGGAGGCGCGTGGGAGCAAGTGGTCACTCCTGTCTCCGTTCCCTGCAGGCGGCGATGTGGAGCCGCCCAGGGAGGTGGACGGCGGCTCCGTGCGGCCGGAGCCCGGGCTCCATGAGGACCCTGCGCTACCTCGGAAACATGGGGTGAGCTGGGAGCCGGGGAGTGGATCGGGGGATAGTGGGAGGCCTGGGGTCCCTATTATAACAGTGTCTCCTCCCCCCTCCTCCTTCCATCCCCCCTCCTGTCCCCTGCCTGCTCCCCCTACTGCCCCTCCTCTCCCCATGCCCCCCTACTGCCTCCACCCCACTTTCCTCTGTGCCCCCTCCCCCTCTCCACCCCCCAGATGCAGGAGCTGGTGCCGGGAGGGGGCGTGTTCCTTTACCCCGCCCAGCTGGCCCTGGCCCGCTCCAGCGCCCGCAGCCAGACGGCCCTGGCCCGGCTCCTGCTCGATGTCTTCTTCTCCCGCCAGGAGCAGGCGCGGAGCAACCTGTCCGGGGAGAACGGGCTGCGCCGCCTCAGCCCCCCCATCGTCAGCGCTATCGTGGGTGAGTCCGGGGGGGTCAGGCAATGGTATGATTCGGGGGGGCGGGGTCAGGCAGTAGTATGGACTGAGAGGGACAATGATGGTATGGCCCAAGCGGGCGGGGACAGGTAGTAGTATGGACTGTGAGGGGCAATGATGGTACAGCCCGGGGGGGCAGTAGTGCGGACTGGTCAGGGTAATGATGATATGGCCCAGGGATCAGGGTCAGGCAATGGTATGGCCCCAGTGGGTGTGGTCAGGCAGTAGTATGGCCTGGGCGGGGGGCAATGATGGTATGGCCCAGCAGTGTGTGTCAGGCAATGGTATGGCCTCGGTGGGGGAGGTCACGGTGATGGTACGGCTCAGGTTGGGCTAGGCAGTGATACCGCCCAGAGGGTTAATGATGGCACGGCCCAGGGAGTGCAAGGCGATGGTACGGCCTGGGGATGTTAATGGTGGTATGGCCTGCGTTGGGGGTGAGGTAATGGTGCAGCCCAGGAGGCCAAGGCAATAATTTGGCCCGGGAAGGGGTTATAATGGACTGGTCCATCGTAAGGGTATTCTGTGTGTGTGTGTGTGGGGGGGATCCTGCTGCCATTCACCCCTCTTTTCTCTCCCTCTGCAGCCTACGCCGTGGGTCAGTCCCAGTTCCAGCCCAGCAGCGCCGCCATCATCAAGAACTCGCTGCGCAACAAGCTGGGCTGCCTGAGAGCCCCGTCCCGCCAGCAGGGGGCCACCAGGGGGCGCCCCAGGGCCTGAGAGCCCCGTCCCGCCAGCAGGGGGCCACCAGGGGGCGCCCCAGGGCCTGAGAGCCGCGTCCTGCCACCAGGGGGCGGCCTGAGAGCCCCGTCCCGCCACCAGGGGGCCACCAGGGGGCGCCCCAGGGCCTGAGAGCCCCGTCCCGCCACCAGGGGGCAGCCTGAGAGCCCTATCCCGCCACCAGGGGGCCACCAGGGGGAGCCCCGTCCCGCCACCAGGGGGTGGCCTGAGAGCCCCATCCCGCCACCAGGGGGTGGCCTGAGAGCCCCGTCCCGCCACCAGGGGGCGCCCTGCAGCTGAGTGCCTGTCCCGCTAGCAGGGGGCCGTGCCACAGCCTGACACCCACATCCTCCCAGCAGGGGTGCCCCGGAGAGCTGTGAATGGGGAGTGGTTCTGATCTTGTTTTCTAATCACCAAACTCAATACAGAAGGTTTTTTGACACCCCTGAGTCCCTGGCTCTTTATGTGTGGGAGGGACTCAGGACTCCTGGGTTCTCTCCCAGCTCTGGGAGGGGAGTGGGGCCTAGTGGTTAGAGCGGGGGGGGGGGGGGGGGGGGGTGGGGGCGTGGGTTTGTGGGCTCTCTTCGCGGCTCCGTGACCCCCCCCCCCCCGAAGGGGGGGGCAGGGGGGGAGGGTGGGGGGGGGGGGGGGGGGGACTGAGCACCTAAGCCCCCCACTCGCACACCCACCCCTCGTGTTCTAGCCAGGGATGGGGGGGCCTGATCTCAGGAGTCTGGACCAATCCCAGCCTGAATATTTCTCCCCGACTTCCAACACCCTCTGAGGTTCAGTAGAAATTCCCCTCCCCACGCTGGGCTGGATCCCCTGCCCCAGCCCCCATTTCTCCTGCCCCACCCCACTGGTCACCCCCAATCCCTTCCCTATAGCGCCAGGCACGATACACTGAGCTGCAGTGACTCACTCCCGCCAGCAGGGGACGCTCCACAGCGCCTTCCCTCTCTATGGCCTTTTCCTGCTGTAGGGAGCGTGGCTCGGCCGCTCTCTCCACCGGCCCTTAGCGCTCTATGGCTCTCCGAGTGCCGGTCGTGTGGCCGAGGACCCTGGCTGGGGCTGCCTTGTCAGGTGCCTGACCAGAAATAGCCCGCCCCCCGGCTGAGCTAGTGCGGAGAGGGGCTGGGGGCGTCCTCGGGGTCTGGGGGTGACCCGGGCAGCGCGGGCCGGGGAGCAGCTGGCCCTGGGATCAGGCGGCGCCAGGGGCAGCCCGGGGCGGGTCCTGCAGCCGGGGATCGCCAAAGGTGGAGACACGTGGGGCCGGGAGCAGTTGCCGGGAGCGCAGGTACCGGGGGGGCTGGTGCCTCCTGCCCCCCCCGCCCCATAACCACCCCCGCCCCGCCCCCACCTCCCTCCTGCCCCACAGATCTCCCAGCCCCACCTCCCCGTCCTAGTCACTCCCCTGCCCCACAGCCCCTCCGTCATCACCCCCTGCCCCGTAGCCCCCCAGCACTGACACCTCCTGCCCCATAGATCTCCCACCCCAACCACACCCTGCACCTCCCCTACCCCCCATCTGCTCTGTCATCACCCCCTGCCCCGCAGCCCCCCAGCACTGACACCTCCTGCCCCATAGAGCCTCCCAGCCCCCCACCTCCCTGTCCTAATCCCCACAATTGCCCCACAGCCCCCCACACTACCTCCCGCCCCTCCCCTGCCCCTCAGCCTCCCAGCCCTGCCCCCCCGCCCCATAGATCTCCCACCCCAACCACACCCTGCACCTCCCCTACCCCCATCTGCTCTGTCATCACCCCCGCCACACAGCACCCAGCCCTGCCCCCCCCTGCCCCATAGATCTCCCAGCCCCCCACCTCCCTGTCCTACCCCCCCGCCCTAACCACACCCTGCACCTCCCCTACCCCCATAGAGCCTCAATGGCCTAACAGCCCCTCCCCCCCCAGCCCCTCTTGCCCCCCCCCAATGATCCTGATGGTATCGCTCCCCCCCTCCAGTTGCATCCCCCAGTTCATACCCTCGTCTGCCCCCCTCTGAGCTGCCTGGGGTCCATCCTGTGATGGGGGGTGATGGGGCTGGTACCTAGGGCCATTGGCTGGGGCTGGGGGGATTCTTGGATCGCCCCCCCCCCGGAAAGCTCCCTTGGCCCCGCCCCTGGGAGGATTCTCAGAGGCGGGTCCTGGCGCTGGGATTGCATCAGCCCAGCCAGTGTCAGAGCCCAGCAGAGCCCAGCACTGGGGCAGGTGGGAGCCGGCGCCCCCTAGAGGGGACAGGCCCCTGCCCCATTCCCAGCCCCCCTGTGCCAGCCCTCCCCTGCCCTGGGGGCGGGAGGGGCCCGCCGCCCCCTAGAGGGGACAAGACCCTGCCCCATTCCCCGCCCCCGTGAGCCAGCCAGTCCCTGGCCTGGGGGCGGGTGGGAGCCGGCGCCCCCGAGCGGGGACAGGCCCCCGCCCCCCCCCCCCCCGGCCCCCCCGCGCCAGCCAGTCCCTGCCCCGGAGCCGGCGCCCCCCCGCGGGCCCAGCCCCCCGCCCCCCTCCCCGCCCCCCCCGGCCCCCCCGCGCCAGCCAGTCCCTGCCCCGGGGCAGATGGGAGCCAGCGCCCCCTAGAGGGGACAGGCCCCTGCCCCATTCCCTGCCCCCCTGAGCCAGCCAGTCCCTGCCCCCCTGAGCCAGCCAGTCCCTGCCCGGGAGCCGGCGCCCCCTAGAGGGGACAGGCCCCTGCCACATTCCCAGCCCCCCTGAGCCAGCCAGTCCCTGCCCTGGGGCCGGGTGGGAGCCGGCGCCCCCTAGAGGGGACAGGCCCCTGCCCCATTCCCCGCCCCCCTGAGCCAGCCAGTCCCTGCCCTGGGGCAGATGGGAGCCAGCGCCCCCTGCAGGGGAAAGGCCCCTTGTCTCACCAATTCTCTCTCTCCGTCCCCAGGTCTGTCTTCGGGGTGCTCAGCCCTTGCCATGCCCACCCTGTACCTCTCCCCGCACCCGGACAATTTCCAGAACCAGCGGGTGCTGATCGCAGCCCGCTATGCCCCCACGCTGCCCGAGGTGGTGGAGCTGCCGGAGCAGGGGCTCCCCCTGCAGCCCCCTGCAGCCTCCTGCCCCCTGCCCAAGCTGCCGGCGTTGGAGAGCCGGCCGGGGGTCTGGGTCTCGGGCCCAGCCGCCGTGGCTCATCTCCTGTGCCCGGAGCGGCTGAGGGGGCAGGGGCCAGCGGGGGGCGCTCTGGTGCAGCAGTGGGTGAGCTACGCTGACGGGGAGATTGCCCCTGCTGGGTGCGCAGCCGCCTTCTCCGCCCTGGGTCTGGCGGAGCAGAGCAAGCAGGTGAGACCGCCCGGACTCCTGGGTTCTCGGGGAGGGAAGCGCGATCTAGTGGTTAGAGCGGGGGGGGGGGGGGGGGGGGGGGCGCCCGGACTCCTGGGTTCTCAGGGAGGGGAGTGGGGGTCTAGTGGTTAGAGCGGGGGTGGGGTTCTTGGGGAGGGGAGCAGGGTCTAGTGGTTAGAGTGGGGGGAGGGAGGAGCCAGGACTCCTGGGTTCTCGGGGAGGGAAGCGCGATCTAGTGGTTAGAGCGGGGGGGTGGTGGTGGTGAGCGGAGCCCGGACTCCTGGGTTCTCAGGGAGGGGAGTGGGGGTCTAGTGGTTAGAGTGGGGGGGGGGAGCCAGGACTCCTGGGTTCTCGGGGAGGAGAGTGGGGTCTAGTGGTTAGAGTGGGGGGGGGGGGGAGGAGCCAGAACTCCTGGGTCCCGTGTCTGTTGCATTACCCTGGCGTGTCTCTCTCTGCCTTCCCAGGTGGTGGAGCGGGCGGTGGCCGAGCTGCACCGGGCACTGGCCGTGCTGGACGGGCACCTGAAGCTGCGCACGTACCTGGTGGCTGAGGCTGTGACGCTGGCCGATGTGACCGTGGCCTGCGCCCTGCTGCTGCCTTACAAATACGTGGGTGCCCCAGCTCCCCTGTGGCCCCGCCCCCCATGACCCACTCTCCCAGCTGCTAGGTGGGGGTGGGGGGTGCATCGGGGGAAGGGTGGGAAATGGGGCGGGGGGGGACTGAGAAGGCAAGATACCCCTACCCTCTCCCCCACACACTGGGTAGCTGGGATCGGGTGGGGCGGCCATTAGGACATCCTGGGGGTGGGGGGGACTTGGCACAGTCTGTGGGGGGGACTGGAAGGTCAGTTTTGGTTGGGAACCGTCTTGTCCCCCCACGCCCCACCTTTATTGCCAATAATAGTGTCTCCCTTCTCCAATTTCAATAATGGCATCTTCTCCCCCCTCAATTCCAATGGTGGTATTGCCTGATATTCCCCTCCCCCTCCTCAATTCCAATAATGGTATTTCCTGATATTGTCACACACCCCCACACACACACACACTCCAATAATGGTATCTTCCTCCTCCCCCATTCTAAGGATTTCTTCTCACTCCTCCACCCTGAAATAATATTGGTATCTCCTAATTTCCCCCTCCACCATTTCAATAATGGTATCTCCCTTGCCCCCCATACCGATAATGGTTCCCCCCCCCCTCAAATCTCTCACGGTCTTTCCCCAGGTGCTGGACCCCCCCAGCCGGGCTCCTTACCCCAACGTCACGCGCTGGTTCCTGACTTGCGTCAACCAGCCCCAGTTTCAGGCCGTGCTGGGGCCGGTGAAGCTGTGTGAGCAGGCGCGTGGGGGTGACGCCCCCAAACCGAAGACGCAGGGTAAGTGACCCCCCCAACACCCGCCCAAAGCACCCCCTTCCAAGCCTCCTCCACCTGCAATGCCCCTGCTGCGTTGGCTTCGCGGTAGCCTGCGGAACTCCCTGCTACTGGATATTACAGAGGGGATACCGGGCTGGCTTGACCAGGGGCTCAGATTCATGGTGGCGGGGGCAGGATTCCAGCCTGGATGGGTCTATGGGTCTGACTGGGGGGCGGGACTGGGGTGGGGGTACCGGCTTGGATGATCCCATTGATCTGATCTGGGGGCTGGGCCCACTGGTGTGATCTGGGTGGCCACGTCTGCAGGGGCAGAAGAGAGAGCCCTGAGCAGGGACCCCCCAGGGTCCTGATCCGCCCCCCCATGCACTGGGAAGGGGGAAGGGGGGGGATACCTGGCTAGCTTGACCCACAGGTCAGATTCATGGTGACAAGCATGGGATACTGTGCTAGATGGGCTCCTGGGTCCAATCCAGCCTGATTTTTCTCCCCCGCAGAGCGTGTGGCGCCTGCAGAGATGGGACCAGCAGTGGGGTCAGCCCCTGGCCCTGGGGAGGCCCCGGTCAAGAGCGCCTCTCAGCTGAAGAAAGAGGCGAAGAAGAAAGAGAAGCTGGAGAAATTCCAGCAGAAGAAGGAGAAAAGCCAACAGCAGCAGGGGGAGGTGAGAGAAATGCGGCCAGCTCTGGCGCAGGGTGGCTGGGGAACAGCTGCGCGGAACGCTGCCTGGGGGTGGCCCGTCCGGTGTTGAGATGCAGCCAGCTCTGGGGCTGGGGAACTGCTGTGCGGAACGCTGCCTGGGGGTGGCCCATCCGGTGTTGAGATGCAGCCAGCTCTTGGGTGGGGCAGCTGGGGAACAGCCGCGTGGAACGCCGCACAAGAGTTTGGGAGGGGACAGGGGAGCAAGGGCACAATCGAGTCAGCCGAGTTGGGGCCTGGTCAGGACGCTGGGGTTCCCACCCCAACTCTTTGGGGGAGAAGTAGAAGGATTCTGCAGTGAGCATACTGGTGTCCCCTGCTGCTCCCCACCTCGCTCCCTGCAGCACAGCACCCCCCGGTGGCGAAGGGCAGCATTACGCATCCTTTCTCTTTTCTTCTCTCCTTTCCCCACAATCCTTCCCGCGGGAGCCAGAAAAAGGCAAAAGCCGAGAAGAAGGAGAAGAAAGACCCCGGGGTTCTGACCTACGACACCCCCACGCGCCCGGGGGAGAAGAAAGGTACCAGGGGGCAGGGGAAAGGCATTCGGGCTGCGATTCGGGGGGGCTGCTCAGCACCAGGGCCCCCCACCCGAACCCGGCCCCCCATGACAAAGGGGAGGTTGATGCAGGTCTCAGCCGGTGGGGNGGGAGTGGTTGGTTTGCAGGTGGGTTATTGGGTGGATGGATGGTTGGGTTGTTGGGCTGGGTTGGGGGTGTTGGGTGGATGGATGGTTGGGTTGTTGGGGGGTTGGTTGGTTTGCAGGTGGGTTGTTGGGTGGATGGATGGTTGGGTTGTTGGGGGGTTGGTTGGTTCAGGGGGCGGGGGGGTTGTTGGTTGGGTTGTTGAGGGGCTGGGTTGGTTGTTGGATGGATTGGGGGGAGTGGTTGGTTTGCAGGTGGGTTGTTGGGTGGATGGATGGTTGCGTTGTTGGGGGGGTTGGTTGGTTCAGGGGTGGACAAACAGACGAACGGCCGGACTGACAGATCTGCTTTAGAAATCTGGACAATACTCATGCTGAACTTTTCGGGCTCCGGATCCTGGAGCCGGGTTGGCTGACGACGGCGGCTGACCGATCGGGGAGAGACGTTTGCCTGTTCGTCTCCAATCACTGCTCTGCCATGGGCCCCTCCCTCCCAGTGCATGGGGGGGGCGGATCAGGACCCTGGGTGGTCCCTGCTCAGGGCTCTCTCTCCTTCCCCTGCAGACGTGACCGGCCCCATGCCCGATGCCTACAGCCCACAGTACGTGGAGGCGGCCTGGTACCCGTGGTGGGAAAGCCAGGGCTTCTTCAAACCCGAGTACGGGGTGAGTGGGGGCCGGGCGGGGGCCGAGGCTGGAATCGAGTGGCCCCAGATGACAGGAATCGCCCCTATGGGGGGGATAAGACACATGCTGGGGTGGTTCTGGGTGAGCCAGCAGGGGGCGAGCTCTCACGCACACCCAGGGCAGGGCTGGGCCCCTCCAGCAGGGGGCGCTGATGCACCTACACCCAGGTGTGGGGTTATTTCGGGTGCCGCCGAACCGGACCCAACCTGGGCCTCCTGAGTCTCAGCAGTGGGGGCTCCGACCGCTGGCCTCGTGCTTGCGGGGACTCGCCCTCCGGAGGCAGTGCGGGGGTTCTGACACAGTCTGACTCTCCACCTTCTTCCCCCAGCGCCAGCGCGTTTCGGAGCCGAACCCCAAAGGGCTCTTCATGATGTGCATCCCGCCCCCCAACGTCACCGGCTCGCTGCACCTGGGCCACGCGCTCACCAACGCCATCCAGGACGCCCTGACCCGCTGGTGAGACGCCCCCCATGCCCGCCCCGCAGCCCCCGGCCCCCCCAGCTCTGCCCGTGCCCCCCATGCCCGCCCCGCAGCCCCCGGCCCCCCCAGCTCTGCCCGTGCCCCCCACGCCTGCCCCGCAGCCCCCGGCCCCCCCAGCTCTGCCCGTGCCCCCCACGCCTGCCCCGCAGCCCCCGGCCCCCCCAGCTCTGCCTGTGCCCCCCACGTCTGCCCTGCGACCCCCGGGGCTCCCCCCAGCTCTGCCGGTGCCCCTCACTCCCGAGCCACAGCCCCCGGCCCCCCCAGCTCTGCCCGTGCCCCTCACTCCCGACCCGCAGCCCCCTGGGCTCCCCGCAGCTCTGCCAGCGCCCCTCACCGCGGCTGTGGCGTCCCGGCAGGCACCGGATGCGCGGCGAGACGACGCTGTGGAACCCGGGCTGCGACCACGCCGGCATCGCCACGCAGGTGGTGGTGGAGAAGAAGCTGTGGCGGGAACGGGGGCAGACGCGGCACGACCTGGGCCGGGAGGCGTTCGTCCGCGAGGTCTGGAAATGGAAGAGCGAGTGAGTGCCGGGATCGGGGTGTCCCCACCCCACAGCACAGCCCCCTATCGCTGCCTCGGCTGCCAGGGGAGAGCCCCCCGCAGCACAGCGCCCCCTTGCGCCCCCCTGATTCTCCTCCGTCTCCCCACAGGAAGGGCGACAGGATCTACCATCAACTCAAGAAGCTCGGATCGTCCATGGACTGGGATAGAGCCTGCTTCACGATGGACCCCGTACGCTCTGCCGTGCGCCATGGGGCCTTCCCCTCTAGGGGGCGCCGGCTCCCGTCCGGCCCCAGGGCAGGGACTGCCTGGCTCAGGGGGGCGGGAATGGGGCAGGGGCCTGTCCCCTCTAGGGGACACCGGCTCCCACCCGGCCCCTGGGCGGGGACTGGCTGGCTCAGGGGGGCAGGGAATGGGGCCCAGGGCTCTTCCCCTCTAAGGGGCGCCGGCTCCCGTCCGGCCCCAGGGCGGGGACTGGCTGGCTCAGGGGGGCGGGGAATGGGGCAGGGGCTCTTCCCCTCTAGGGGGCGCCGGCTCCCGTCCAGCCCCAGGGCGAGGACTGGCTGGCTCAGGGGGGCGGGGAATGGGCCCAGGGCTCTTCCCCTCTAGGGGGCGCCGGCTCCCGTCCGGCCCCAGGGTGGGGACTGGCTGGTTCAGGGGGGCGGGGAATGGGGCATGGGGCCCTTCCCCTCTAGGGGGCGCCGGCTCCCACCCGGCCCCAGGGCGGGGACTGACTAGGTCAGGGGAATGGGACCCAGGAAATGTGTCCTCTAGTGGGCACCAGTTCCCATCTGGCCCCAGAGGTGGGTCCATGCAGCTCCTATCACCTCTCCCCCCCCCCTGCCTTTCCCCAGTTCTGCCCTGTGCAGTGGCCTGCCCCCACACCCCCAATGCGGGGAACATCCCACAATCCCCATCCCCAGGGCGGTCAGAGGTCACACTGGGGCAGCGTGGCTCGGAGCCAGCCCCATGAGAACTTGCTCCGCACGTAGGAGAATCTCCCTCCCTGGGTAGCAGTGCGGGGCGCAGGACACGGGGATGTGTGATCCGACGTCTCTCCGGCAGGGGGCCGGGATCTCACCTCTCCTCTCGCTCCTCCGCAGAAACTGTCCTACGCTGTCCAGGAAGCCTTCATCCGGCTGCACGAGGAGGGGGTGATTTACCGCAGCAAACGCCTGGTCAACTGGTCCTGCACCCTGCACTCTGCCATCTCCGACATCGAGGTGTGTGTGGGGGGGAGCTGGAGCTGGGAGGGGGGGCCCAGCTAGAGGGGCTTGCGGGAGGGTCAGTGACGTCTCTGCTTTCCCCGCCCCCAGGTGGATAAGAAAGAGCTGCCCGGCCGGACACTCCTGCCCGTCCCCGGGTACAAGGACAAGGTGGAATTTGGGGTGCTGGTGTCATTCGCCTACAAGCTCGAGGACTCGGGTAGGGCCAGGGAGGGGGACGGGGGCTGGGAACGGGACATGGGGCCTTTTCCCTCCGATCTGGCCCCAGGTCAGGGACTGGCTGGCTCAGGTGGGCAGGGAATGGGGCACGGGGCCTTTCCCCTGTAAGGGGCGCCGGTCTGATCCGGGGCAGGGAATGGGGCCTGTCCCCTGTAGGGGGCGCCAGTTCTGATCGGGGGCGGGGGGGGGGGGGGCAGGGATTGGGGCATGGGGCCTGTCCCCTGTAGGGGGCACCGGTTCTGATCCGGGGGGAGGGGGCTGGCTCGGGGGGGGCCCAGTGCCTGACTCGCTGCCCACAGCCGGGGCGGGGGGGGTGGCGGGGGGGCGGCGGGGGGGGGGGGGGGGCGGGAGGGGGGGGGGGGGGGGGGATGGGGCCCGCGGCCTGTCCCCCGGCAGGGGGGGAGGTTCTGGGGGCGGGGGGGGGGGGGGCGGGCCCGGGGGGGGGGGGGGGTCCTGGGCGGGGGGGGGGGGGGGGGCCTCGCCGGGGGGGGGCGGCCGTCGGGGGGGGGGGGGGGGGGCGGGCCCGGGGGGGGGGGGGGGTCCTGGGCGGGGGGGGGGGGGGGGGCACGGGCGGGGGGGGGGGGGGGGCGGGCCCGGGGGGGGGGGGGGGGGCGGGAGGGGGGGGGGGGGGGGGGACGGGGGCACGGGGCCTGTCCCCTGTAGGGGGCACCGGTTCTGATCCGGGGGGGCGGGGGGGTGCAGGGAATGGGACACGGGGCCTGTCCCCTGTAGGGGGCGCCGGTTCTGATCCGGGGGGGGGGCGGGGTAGGGAATGGGGCACGGGGCCTGTCCCCTGTAGGGGGCGACGGTTCTGATCCGGGGGGGGGGGCAGGGAATGGGGCACGGGGCCTGGCCCCTGTAGGGGGCGCCGGTTCTGATCCAGGGCGGGGGGGGGGCAGGGAATGGGGCACGGGGCCTGTCCCCGGTAGGGGGCGCCGGTTCTGATCCGGGGGGAGGGGGCTGGCTCGGGGGGGTCTCACTGTCTGACTCTCTCCCCACAGACGAGGAGGTTGTCGTGGCGACGACACGGGTGGAGACCATGCTGGGGGACACGGCCGTGGCGGTCCATCCGCAGGACCCCCGCTACCAGGTACCTGCCCTGGGTGGGGAGCGTGTGAGCTTGGGGAGGGAGGGGGTTGCTGGGTGACCCCTGGGGGTGTCTGGTTTTGGGGTCCCCCATGTGACCCCCCTCGTCTCCTTCCCGTTCCAGCATCTCCATGGGAAGCACGTCCTGCACCCCTTCACCGGGCGGCGCATGCCCATCGTCTGCGACGACTTCGTGGACATGGGCTTCGGGACTGGTACATGGGGGCGGGGTCCAGGGCAGGGGCGGGGCCTGGAGGAGAGGTGGCAATGGGGGAGGGGCCTAGGGCCAGGGAGGGGCCTGACAAAGGAGCCAATGGGGCCAGGGCCTAGTGAATGAGGGCAGGGCCTAGGGAGGTGTGATGTGAAACACAGGAGGGGCCCAGTCAAGGGAAGTGAAGGGGGGGGTGGAGTGACTTGGGGTGGGGGGCGGGGCCCAGAGTCGTGGGAGGGGCTATGGGGTGTGGAGTGAATATGGGGCTGGGGACAGGTCCCAGGATTGTGGGCGGGGTCTCGGCGAGGTCAGTGCCTGGGGAGTGGAGTGAGGCTGGGGGTGAAAGGGGAGGGGCCCCTGGGCTGCAGCAAATCGCGAAGCATGTCTGACACCTGCTCCTCCCCCCGCCCCCTAGGCGCGGTGAAGATCACCCCGGCCCACGACCACAATGACTACGAGGTGGGGCAGCGCCACGGCCTGGACTGTGTCACCATCATCGACGACAGCGGCTCCCTCATCAACGTGCCTCCCCCCTTCCTGGTATGGGGGGGACCAGCAGGCTGGGGAGGGGGCGGATACTGAGCTGGATGGGCCATGGGGTTGGACTGGTGGTGTCAGCAGCGGGGCATCAAACTGGGGCGGGGGAATTCTTAGGTCTGATCTAGGGCAGGAGATACCAGACTGGATGGGCCCCGGTGCGGGGTGTGATCTGTGGTGGTAGCGGTGTGATACCAGGCTGAATGGGCCCCAGGGATCTGATCCATGGTGGCAGTAGTGGGATAATACCAGGCAGGACGGGCCTGGGGGTCTGATCTGTGGTGGGAGCGGTGGGATACCGGGGTGGATGGGCCCCAGGGATCTGACCCTCCTTGCTCCCCCCCATGCAGGGTATGAAGCGGTTCGAGGCCCGGGGGGCTGTGCTGGAAGCCCTGAAGCAGAAGGGGCTGTTCAAGGAAGTCAAGGACAACCCCATGGTGGTGCCAGTGTGCAGGTGAGGGGGGACTCTTTGATGGGGCGGAGGGATATCCTCATAGGAGGGCTGGAGGTAGAGTGGCGCTTGCTGAGGGAGGCGGAGGGGTATCTGTGAAGGGGGGGTGATTTGCCAGTGGGAGGGATGGATGTGTGAAGAAGTGGGGGACTATTTTGAGGGGCGGAGGGATATGCGTGGGGTGGGCTGATGGTGTAGGGAGACGTGTTTGAGTGCAGAGGGGGATGGGGTGTGGCGGGATACAGGGAGTGGGGTGCAAGGGGAGGGTCTCTTGGGGGGGCGGAGGGATATCTGCATCAGGAAGGATGTGGGGGGCTGGGTATCTGAAGGAGAGGTGAGGGCAGCTCTCGGTGGCGGAGGGATACGTGTGCAGAAAGAAGGAGGGGGGACGCTGAGGAGGGATATCTGGGAGGGGGACGCTTTGTGAGGGGGCGGAGGGATATCGGCGCGTGGGCGGGATGGGGGGACTCTGTGAGGGGGTGGAGGGATATCTGCATGTGGGCAGGCGTGGAGGGATATTGGTGTGGGGGTGGAGGGATATCCGCATGTGAGCTGGCAGGGGGACTCTTTGTGAGGGGGTGGAGGGATATCGGCACGTGGGCGACGCTTTGGAGGGCACGGAGGGATATTGTGGAGAGGTCACTTGGACAGGTGAAGGACATCGGTGCGCAGTTAGGCCCCCGAGTACGGGGGGCTCCTGAGCGATATGGGGGGGGCACTGGAAGGCTGCCCCGCGAGGGGAGTGAGGGGGCAGGCGGAAGGACACAGGGACTATTTGTCCCCCCCCCAGCCGCTCGAAGGACGTGGTGGAGCCGCTGCTGAAGCCGCAGTGGTACGTGCGCTGTGAGGGGCTGGCCCGGGGGGCGGCCGACGCCGTGCGCCGCGGGGACCTGCGCATCCTGCCCCCCTTCCACTGCAAGACCTGGTTCCAGTGGATGGACAACATCAGGTGAGGCCCCGGGGGCGCTCCCTCCGCTGCAGCCGCGGTAGTAGGGCTTTTATCCACCTATTTAATACACCTCTCCACGTTGGCGCAGCTGGAACCTGCCGCCTCCCTCCCCCCCCCCGCAGGCCCTGCCTCCCTGGCTGTGGTACAGCAGCGGTAGTAGATCTTTTATCCGCCCTGCCACAAGGAGGCAGTAATATCCCAGGTGACATCTGAGGCGCTTTCTCCCCCAGGGACTGGTGCATCTCCCGGCAGCTGTGGTGGGGCCACCGCATCCCGGCCTACTTCGTCACCGTCGACGACCCCTCGGTGCCCCCAGGAGAGGTGAGGGGGGTCAGAAACCCCAGGAAATAGCTGGGGAGGGGAGCGAATCTGTGTCAGTGCCCACCCCAAAACTATGGTTGGGGGACAGTATTGGGGGGCAGCAGGAGGAAACAAACTGACACAAGGGAATTCAGCTTCGATTCACATTAACCTGTGGAACTCACTGCAACAGGATTATGTAATGGGGGAAACCGAGCTGGATAGAGCCCTGGGTCTGAGCCGGGGAGGAGGCCGGGACGCCGGGGTAGATGGGCCCAGGGGTCTGAGCCGGGGAGGAGGCCGGGACGCCGGGGTCGATGGGCCATGGGGTCTGAGCCGGGGAGGAGGCTGGGATGCCGGGGGTCGATGGGCCCGGGGATCTGAGCCGGGGAGGAGGCCGGGACGCCGGGGGTCGATGGGCCCGGGGATCTGAGCCGGGGGGGAGGCCGGGACGCCGGGGCCGATGGGCCCGGGGATCTGAGCCGGGGAGGAGGCCGGGACGCCGGGGTCGATGGGCCCGGGGGTCTGAGCCGGGGAGGAGGCCGAGACGCCGGGGTCTATGGGCCCGGGGATCTGAGCCGGGGAGGAGGCCGGGACGCCGGGGTCGATGGGCCCAGGGGTCTGGGCCGGGGAGGAGGCAGGGACGCCGGGGTCGATGGGCCCAGGGGTCTGAGCCGGGGAGGAGGCGGAGACGCCGGGGTCTATGGGCCCGGGGGTCTGAGGCGGGGAGGCGGCCGGGACGCCGGGGTCGATGGGGCCGGGGAGCGGGGCGGGGGGGGAGGGCGGGTCGCTGGGGGCGGTGGGCGTGGGGATCGGAGCGGGGGGGGAGGCGGGGAGGCCGGGGGCGTTGGGCCCGGGGGTCGGCGCCGGGGCGGAGGCCGGGACGCCGGGGTAGATGGGCCCGGGCATCTGAGCCGGGGAGGAGCCCGGGACGCCGGGGTCGATGGGCTCGGGGGTCTGAGCCGGGGAGGAGGGCGGGACGCCGGGGGTCGATGGGCCCGGGGGTCTGACTCGGGGAGGAGGCCGGGACGCCGGGGACGATGGGCCCGGGGGGCTGAGGCGGGGAGGAGGGCGGGGCGCCGGGGGGGATGGGCCCACGGGTCTGAGGGGGGGAGGAGGGGGGGGGGCCGGGGGGGGGTGGGCCCGGGGATCTGGGCCGGGGAGGAGGCCGGGACGGCGGGGTCGATGGGCCCGGGGGTCTGGGCCGGGGAGGAGGCCGGGACGCCGGGGTCGATGGGCCCGGGGGTCTGACGTCTGGTAACCCCCCTCCCAGGACACAGACGGCCGATACTGGGTGAGCGGGCGGAGTGAAGAGGAGGCAAAGGACAAAGCGGCCAAGGCCTTTGGGGTGACCCTGGACAAGATCTCGCTGCGACAAGGTATGGCCGGGGGGGGGGGGGCCAGGGGCTGCGGGTCGGGAGTGAGGGGCATCTGCTTTTAGAACAGGGCCCCCTGCCGGTTGCCTGGCGCGCGCCGTCGGCTACTGTACTAACGTCCGTCCATCCGTCTCTCGGTCGCTCTCGTTCCCAGACGACGACGTCCTGGACACCTGGTTCTCCTCTGGCCTCTTCCCGTTCTCCATCTTCGGCTGGCCCAACGCTGTGAGTCTGAGACGCAGGGATGGGACCCAGGCATCCGGGACGGCAGCGCAGGGCACTCACCCCTAGGCGGGGCCGGAGACTGGGCTGGGGAACGGGACCTGGCATCCGGGAGAGGGGCGCAGGGCGCTCACCCTTGGGAGGGATGGGGGATGGGAAGGAACCCAGGCGTCCGGGACGGCAGCACGGGGGGCTCACCCTGGTGGGGCTGGGGAATGGGACCCAGGCGTCCGGCTCTGTCCCGTCACTGTCTGTCTGTTCCAGCAGAGCGAAGACCTGAAGGTTTTCTACCCGGGGACCCTGCTGGAGACGGGCCATGACATCCTCTTCTTCTGGGTGGCGCGCATGGTCATGCTGGGGCTCAAGCTGACGGGCAAGCTGCCCTTCCGCGAGGTGAGAGCGGGGCACGGTGGTCCCCCCCTCCCCCCCGCCACCACAGCGCCCCCCAGCCCCGCCCTGGGGCCTCGGGGCAGCCCTGACCCCGCCCCGCCCGGCTGTGTTTCAGGTTTACCTTCACGCCGTCGTCCGCGACGCCCATGGCAGGAAAATGAGCAAGTCGTTAGGCAACGTCATCGACCCGCTGGATGTGATCAGCGGGATCACGCTGGAGGTAACCGCTGGGGGGGGGGGACATCTGGCCCCCTCAACCCGTCCTCCCAGATGTTACCGAACCCCTGCCCCTGCCATGTAGCCTGGATCGGCAGGGGACTCCCCGTCTGTGCCTACAGTGGGGTTAGCCGGAAGCCGTCCATCAGTAGGTTTCAGAGTTAACGACCCGTGGCGATTCCTGGGGTGGCGCGCGGCTCTCTGGGCAGCCTGGGCCCATGTCCCCGATCAGCGCTGTCCCGAGCTGTGTCCGTTCTCCCCCCACAGGGTTTGCACGTGCAGCTCCTGGAGAGCAACCTGGAGCCGGCCGAGGTGGAGCGAGCCAGGCAGGGCCAGGTGAGAGGCTTGGGGGGAAGTGGGGAACCCGTGGGGCTGAATGTGGGGGGCAGGGAGGGGGGGACAATGGGGTTGGCTGGGAGTTGATCCCCCTCTTCCCATCCCCCCAGAAAAGCGATTACCCCGCCGGGATCCCGGAGTGCGGCACGGACGCCCTGCGCTTCGCCCTCTGCGCGTACACGTCCCAGGGTGAGTTCCCCGCTTCCCCCGAGAGCCCTGCCGTGGGGCCGGGGAGGGACCCCTTGGCTGGGCCGGCCCCACTGCTCCCAGCCCCGGCTGCCCCCGCAGCTCCCCGGCCCCTTGGTTGATCTGGGCTGAGTTTGCCCCCAGCCAGCCCCTTCTGTGTCGCTCTGGGACCCTTTGGCACTCCTGGGGGAGCCGTGCAACCTACACAGGGAAACTGAGGCACGCCCAGGTGCCATAAAAACATGACAGAAAATTCCCTCTTGGTCTTTGGCTCCATCTCTCTGTCTGTGAGCACCGGTGTCTCTCTCCACAGCGCTGCCTGCCCCCTTGGTTCTCCGGCTCGGGGCCTGGCTCTGCCCCATGCCAGCAGCCACCCATTGCCGTGGGTCGGTTTCAGCTCGACCTTTAGTGCCCTATTTGCACCACCCCAGAGATCTAAACCCCGCCAGGCCCTGCCCTGGCTTAACTCTTCCCATGCTGAGCCCCAGGGAACTGAGGCACGTGAGAACACGACTCAAATTCCCACTTTGTCGTGTGTCCCCCTTTGCCTCGCCCGCCAGGCCGCGACATCAACCTGGACGTGAGCCGCATCCTGGGCTACCGGCACTTCTGCAACAAGCTCTGGAACGCCACCAAATTCGCCGTCCGCGGCCTCGGGGCCGGATTCCAGCCCCCGCCGGGACCGGAGGTGAGAGGGACCCGTGGCCCGGCGCCCCCTGCCGAGCCCCCATCCCGCGGCGCAGCACCCCCTGCTGCCCGGCGCCCCCTGCCGAGCCCCCATCCCGCCCCGCAGCACCCCCTGTTGTCCCCCGCCCGGCGCCCCCTGCCGAGCCCCCATCCCGCAGCCCAGCACCCCCTGCTGCCCCCCACCCGGTGCCCCCTGCTGCCCCCGCCCCGCAGCCCAGCACCCCCTGTTGTCCCCCGCCCGGCGCCCCCTGCTGCCCCCGCCCCGCAGCCCAGCACCCCCTGCTGCCCCCGCCCGGCGCCCCCTGCCGAGCCTCCGCCCCGCAGCCCGGCGCCCCCTGCTGCCCCCGCCCGGCGCCCCCTGCTGCCCCCCGCCCTGCTGCCCGCTCATCGGCGTCTCGTCCCCGGCTCTAGCCCAGCGGCGCCGAGAGCCTGATCGACCGCTGGATCCTGAGCCGGCTCAGCCTGGCCGTGGAGCTGAGCGACGCCGGGTTCCGGGCCTACGACTTCCCGGCCGTCACCACGGCCGTCTACAACTTCTGGCTCTACGAGCTCTGCGACGTCTACCTGGTAACGGGGGTCCTGGGGGGGGGGGGGGGGGGGGGCTCCCCCCCC
>QXTE01000671.1:0-81000 GCA_003942145.1 Platysternon megacephalum
GAAGTCCCTAGAAGCTGGGAATAGGCGACGGGTGAATCACTTGACGATTCCCTGTTCTGTTCATTCCCTCTGAGGCGTCTGGCACTGGCCACTGTCAGAAGACAGGATACTGGGCTAGCTGGACCTTGGTCTGACTCTGGCTGGCCGTTCTTATGAGTGGTTTGGGGGTTGGACTCTGACTGCGAGCCCCTCAGAGCTTCCATTTGATTGGCTCCTCTCCCCCATGAATAGTGGGCTTGTGGCTGGGGCAGCAGGCACTGAGTGGGGGGCACCTGTTGTTTCAGGGGCCGGTGAGCTTCGAGGAGGTGGCTGTGTATTTCACTGCGGGGCAGGGGGCTCTGCTGGACCCCGCTCAGAGAGCCCTCTACAGAGACGTCCTGCAGGAGAACTATGAGAACGTGACCTCGCTGGGTAAGGGTTCCTGTCCCCTCGGTTCTTAGGAGGGGAAATGCAGAGTTAAGGCTTATGGCCAGGCTGCTGACAGTCTCGGTGACAAGAACTCCTCCTTGTGCACCTTCACGGACCCAGCCTCCAGCCCTTAGCACGGACATGAGGCAGACTAGGCCCCCCCAAGTTTTACATGCACCTCTCTTCATATCACAGTCACATCTCTGCCAAGCTGCTCCCAGTCATCCACAGCTGACACACATGCAGGAAAATGCTGGTATTCCGATCTGTGGAACACAACACAAACGGTGGCATGTTCTTCTTAGTCGTTCTTCATATCTGTAGCTTTCTATGGCCAGAAAGGACTATCTACAAGACAGGCCAGGAATTTCATCCACTTACAGCTGTACTGAGCTCAATACCTTGCATTTGACTAATCAGCCTCCACAAAGGCATCCAGTCTTCACTGGAAGACTTCCTGGGACGGAGGAGCCTCCACTTCCATTGGTAGTTTGTAAACCTTTGCACCAGCCTTACTGAACCATTTCCAGTGGCTATTGCCAGCTCCAGGGTTAGGGAAGGGGCAGAGTTAAGGTTGTGTTGCAATTGTGGCATGTTCTTGACCTCTGCATGGATGTAGTTTATGGGTATTTAATTACCTTTAATGTTTTAATTGATTCCCCCCCCCCCATAACTGTGTCTACCCTAGAGCTTTTCCTAGCATAGCTGTGTTGGTCAGCGGTGTGACTTTTCACACCCCCATCAGACAGAGCTAGGCTAGCAAAAAGTTTAAGTGCAGACTGGGCAAGAAAGTGGGTTTTTAGTTCAGAGAACTTTAAACTATTAATCTTAACGCAAACATTTTGGTATAAATGCACAACACACATTGTGTGGAAGCTGTCGGGGCTCGGGCTCAGGCTCCAATTCATGGGTGTCGTTCAGGTTCAGTGGCCACAGCCCATCCCCTTGAGCAAACCTTTCCCTGTGCCAGCAGATTGCTGGCAACCCTGGAGCAGTTCCTAGGGACGTAGTCTGGCAGCACGTGTGCGTTTCCATGTCAGCGACTGCTCAGTCTGGCTTGTGCTGCTCTGAGCTTCCAGACTCTGCAGCTATTGGCTTTCAGAGCTGGTTCCCTGCAGAAGACAGGGGTGTCCTGTATTCACAGAGATCAACGCCAAGTGACTGGGAGCAGTCCAGGGACAATTAGAACCACAGTTTCAGCCCCAGCTGTGTGCAAAAAAACGTTTCAAGACCAAGATGATTTTGTCAAAAGCTGCCTAGGGTGGTGGGGCTGAATCTCAGGAACATCTTTAACCAGTCACCCCATACTGGGACCAGTAACCTGTCCATGAATGACCATAGAAACCAGCCAATGTCAAGACCATCTGAATGCAGCTGTGGAATTTAGGGTAGTTAGAATAGTTGGTTTTTATGCAGAAAACGATGCTTCTGTGGACTAGCTATTGCCTCTTGGGGAGCTGGATGACGTCCACCGACAGCAGAACCCTTCCCATTGCTGAGTATCTGCACTGACCCACTGCAGCAGTGCGGTCACGGTGTCTCAAGTGCAGACAAGCCCTGAGGTCCGACATTCGGTGACACCCCCAGTCCCTCCTATTCCTCACTGCGCTGAATCCCACCAGCCCACGCTCACCAGTCCCGGCTCTCCTACAACTCCCCCATTCTCTCGGGGTTTCTCTCCGGGATGAAGAAGCAGGTCCAGGGTAACTTCCCCTCTGGCTGGAGCCTTAACTTCCTGGAACACGGAGTTACTGTCTGTGTGTTTTAGGAGCCCCTTTGCTCAGCAGTGTCTGGCTGTGTGTGTTCCCAGCAGAGATGGGGATAGTTAAATCCCTCGTAAGCAGAGTCTCCTGCATCTGGGGAGCTGCCCCCAGGATTTCACTGCTGTAAAATGGGCTGGGGTTAAAGTAATAGAAACGTCATAGAATCATAGAATCTCAGGGTTGGAAGGGACCTCAGGAGGTATCTAGTCCAACCCCCTGCTCAAAGCAGGACCAATCCCCAACTAAATCATCCCAGCCAGGGCTTTGTCAAGCCTGACCTTAAAAACCTCTAAGGAAGGAGATTCCACCACCTCCCTAGGGAACCCATTCCAGTGCTTCACCACCCTCCTAGTGAAAAAGTTTTTCCTAATATCCAACCTAAACCTCCCCCACTGCAACTTGAGACCATTGCTCCTTGTTCTGTCATCTGCTACCACTGAGAACAGTCTAGATCCATCCTCTTTGGAACCCCCTTTCAGGTAGTTGAAAGCAGCTATCAAATCCCCCCTCATTCTTCTCTTCTGCAGACTAAACAATCCCAGTTCCCTCAGCCTCTCCTCATAAGTCATGTGCTCCAGCCCCCTAATCATTTTTGTTGCCCTCCGCTGGACTCTTTCCAATTTTTCCACATCCTTCTTGTAGTGTGGGGCCCAAAACTGGACACAGTACTCCAGGTGAGGCCTCACCAATGTCGAATAGAGGGGAACGATCACGTCCCTCGATCTGCTGGCAATGCCCCTACTTATACAGCCCAAAATGCCGTTAGCCTTCTTGGCAACAAGGGCACACTGTTGACTCATATCCAGCTTCTCGTCCACCGTAACCCCTAGGTCCTTTTCTGCAGAACTGCTGCCTAGCCACTCGGTCCCTAGTCTGTAACAGTGCATGGGATTCTTCCGTCCTAAGTGCAGGACTCTGCACTTGTCCTTGTTGAACCTCATCAGGTTTCTTTTGGCCCAATCCTCTAATTTGTCTAGGTCCCTCTGTATCCTATCCCTACCCTCCAGCGTATCTACCACTCCTCCCAGTTTAGTGTCATCTGCAAATTTGCTGAGAGTGCAGTCCACGCCATCCTCCAGATCATTAATGAAGATATTGAACAAAACCGGCCCCAGGACCGACCCTTGGGGCACTCCACTTGAAACCGGCTGCCAACTAGACATGGAGCCGTTGATCACTACCCGTTGAGCCCGACGATCTAGCCAGCTTTCTATCCACCTTATAGTCCATTCATCCAGCCCATACTTCTTTAACTTGCTGGCAAGAATACTGTGGGAGACCGTATCAAAAGCTTTGCTAAAGTCAAGGAATAACACATCCACTGCTTTCCCCTCATCCACAGACCCAGTTATCTCCTCATAGAAGGCAATTAGGTTAGTCAGGCATGACTTGCCCTTGGTGAATCCATGCTGACTGTTCCTGATCACTTTCCTCTCCTCGAAGTGCTTCAGAATTGATTCCTTGAGGACCTGCTCCATGATTTTTCCAAGGACCGAGGTGAGTTTATCCCAGAGTTCCTTATCCCAGAGTTTTCCCCTGCCACTGTCAGGCAGCGCCTCATCCCTGTTATTTACCCCCAGCCCTGATTTTGCCCCCTCAGCCCCTCTCCTGCTGCTGCCTCAGCTGTCCAACCTTGCTGTGCTGCCAGTTTGGCTCCTGCCCCTTCACCCTGCCAGGGGAGGGCAGGACAAGTGCAGTGGCTTCGCCCATATTACCGAGCGTGTGCACAAGCCTGCTCAGTAACAGAGCTGCGGATTTCCCCTGTCCCCTCCCCCGAGATGGGGCAACAGGTCCTTATTCTGCAGCCTGTCCGGGCGAGAAGGGCAATGCCTGGGGCTTGGGAGCATTTCACAGCCGGGTTCCCCCCAGGCCCTGTTCCCTTTCCCTCGAGCTGGAGAGAGTTTAGAAGTATAGTATCAAAGATGGTTGATAATAACTGTCCTTTGGGGGGAAAAAGAAGTTAGTTGACATGGGTTGGAGCTGTTGCTGCTGCTGCTAAAGTCTGCTCCGGTTTCATTTTAGGTGGTGTCTAGGATTGAGCTGGTAGGGGTGGTGAAGTCATATGGGTCCCTCTCTCAGGCCTGGCCTGGTCAGGACATCACAGGATCAGGATTACGAAGGCTGGGGTTCCAGGAAAGAGTGGGGGTGTCAGCCATGATGGGGAAGCTTGTTCCACCATCTGTTCTTCTGTATTTCCCCTCCAAAGTCTCTTTAAGGACCCAAAATGGGACGGGAGTGATTGGCTAGAATAGCCCATCCCTCATTATTTTGTCCACCAATTAGGCCTAATTTCCTACACACCCATTTTGGTTTACCGATTTCCAGGTTTTCTTGTTTATCAGGCACGATTTTAACACAGCCTTTGAGTTACATCCATAGGCCTTTTTGTCTGGACTAATTCACACTTTCCATCTCTCTTTAATTCTCTTTTCTATAGACATTTGTTAGTATAGGTTATTGTGACATCTTATGAGCTTTTATATAATTTGTACAGTTGAGCTCACAGGGAGGGTAAAATTGTCAGCCCACAACAATGATAATTTCTTTGCTCGGCAAGTCACCTTTAAGGGCGGGCCATTTTTCAAGTACTCGACTTTCATCTCCAACTGCAGATTTTGCTGTTTCCTCTCTAATTCTTGCATTTTGAAATAAAATCCCCACTGATATATCCCCTTTTCCCTCTAGCTATTAAATACTAATATCTATCTTCTACAGAAGGAAGAGCAATGTCTCTGATGGACAACTGCCCAGCCCCAGTTTGTCCAATTCCAGTTGCTTCTTCCCCTCCCCCTGCCAACCCAGCTCCCCCAAACCATGTCAATCACCTGCCCCTTCCCTGCTGCTGCCCTCTCCCAAATGCCATGGAACCTTCCAGCTCCATCCTCCACTCACTGCCCCGCCCAGGGCTCTCTGCTACCTCGGTTAATGGCAGGGCACTGGGGCATTTTCCAGTTATTTATGACCCCGGATTTTTCTCATTTTCTCTCTGTTGATCCAAAATTCCTCTGATTTTCTCTATTTTCCATCCGATTTCCAAATTAGATAGAAAATTCCCTCTGGATTTTGTCCCTTTTCTCTAACCATCCGTCACTAATAGAAACCCTCCTCAGATTTTCCCAATTTCCAGTTAAGGTTCAAGTATTGGTATAAAATCCCTTCAGAGCTGGGGAGTTTCCCATCCCTTTTATCATTGGCCATTTCTCCTGATACTGGGGGGGAGCTGTCGCTGTGTCCGCACCCCGCTGGGGTGATATCCCTCCATCCCTTCGAGGTGCCAGCCCTGCCCTAGGGCAGCCCCGGGCTCTGCCAACATAAACTCCTGAGCCAGACACTCCCGGTGATTGAGAGGGAGCTGGGTAAAAGTGCTGGGGACAGACAGGAAAGTGACTCTCTTCATAAACAACCCCTCTACACTCCCAACTCTGCTCCCCAGGGGTCTGCGAATCCCAGAGCCGCTGCTGTCAAACTGCCTGTAGTGAGGCGGTGTGGGTCCCCGCCGCCCCAGAGAGAGACGAGCCCCTCCGGACACCAGAGTGGGCGGAGCCAGGGAGCTCCATGCCAGGGTGTTGTGGCCAGGATCCCCACTGACGCAGCAGCGGGTCCTCTGCTGTGCTAGGGCTCCGGGCTGGGACGCGTCCCCCCTGCCACTTGTGGGTGGCCGTCTCCCGCTCTCCCACGCCCTTCTGAGCCAAGGGCCTGGGCTTACTATTCTATATTGTTGTTGTTCAGCCTCTGCCTGAGCGCCTGACTCACCATTGCCCCGCCCTGACCTAGGGCCTGGGCTGACGACTAACTGTTGTTTCTGCCCTCACAAAGTCCATGGAGGAAGGCTCCTGCAGCCGGACTAATTCCCTGCTAGACCTCGTCCCGAACTTAGTGAGAGACGGGCCCCGGCTAATCTCTCTACGCTGCCACACACAGGTTCTTGCTCCCGTTAGCGCCTGCAGGAGCTGATCCCACTATGCGAGAGCGAACGCCCCTGGGAATGGCACAGAGGAGTTGGAAATACCAGATGCCTGGGTCATGTACCCAGGCCAGGGTAATGTTATAGAATCCTAGAATCTCAGGGCTGGAAGAGACCTCAGGAGGTATCTAGTCCAACCCCCTGTTCAAAGCAGGACCAATCCCAACTAAATCATCCCAGCCAGGGCTTTGTCAAGCCTGACCTTAAACACCTCTAAGGAAGGAGATTCCACCACCTCCCTAGGGAACCCCTTCCAGTGCTTCACCACCCTCCTAGTGAAATAGTGTTTCCTAATATCCAACCTTGACCTCCCCCACTGCAACTTGAGACCATTATGAGACCATTATGCTAAGGTAACTGACTGTGGCCTAGTTTTTGCATGATGTGTCGCATTTCAAAATTCATCCTTATGTGGACTTGCTTAAATAAGGCTTATAGCTGCTGTGTCGGATTGAGGGGATGTTTTGTACTGTGCTGAAAGGCAGAGATCCGAGGAAGATAATCAGTAAACTCTTAATATACAAAAGGTACTGACCAATTCTCTATCAGGTGTATCCCTTTATGTAGTAAGGTGACACGGTGGCATGAAAATAGCATGTCAGTTGAAGTCTGCACAGGTTATTAGATGGACATAGTGTGGAAAGGTACGAATATACTAGAGTGGAAGGGCGGAGTTGGAGACTTGCGGGAGAAATCCATTGTGACCCACCTGTGCCCCAGGAGAAGGTAACTGGAAACTGGCCAGTATCTTTCCCTGTATACGTCATTCATTGCTTTTATAGTAACTGTAAACACAAGGCCATGCTTTTGGTTCAATGAAGGGTTTGAATCTGAGTGTGTCAGCCCCCAGTGTGTGATATTCCTCACCCAGCAGAGGGAAGGAGATATACAGGGAGAGAGAGACTGTGAGAGCATTAAGTGGGGAGGGAGGTTCCTGGCTCCCAGCCCTGCCCAGCCCCATTCCCTGCAGCATGCCTGGGCAGATTGAGTTTGCTGGGAACAAGGTGAGGAGCAGAGAGAGGAAAAGCCAGTTCCTGCCTCTGCCTGGTCCCTGCGCTGCTGGAGGGATGTGCTGCCCTGGGAACAGTGTCTGGGGGAATCCCCCAGAGCAGCTCCTTTGATTCTGCTCTTTTCTAGCATTTGGTTCATAGACTCTGTTATTGGGAGAGGAGGTTAGAAATGACTAGTGGGTTTAGTCCTGGAGTATGCGGATGGATCTGTTTTGTGGCCAAGCAGTTTCCCAGCCAGGCAGAATCTAGAATGTGTATTTACAGGGAAAGAGCCTGAGGAGTTTAGGGTGTGTTATGGTCTAAATATCCCTTGTGACACCTTCCCGATCCGCCTTCTTGCCCCGACAGGCTTGCAGTAGGGTTGCCAATTTTGGTGGGATGTTTCATCACATGACATAGTCTTTAATTAAAGATTAATCTTTAATTCCTGGAGGCTTCAGGACAATCCTGGAGGGTTCACAACCCTAGACCACAGAATAACACCTATGTTTAGCTTCGAAACGTCCATCCCCTTGTGGGGTACGGGGAAGGGAAATAGCTTCAGTGGGGCCATCTTGGATTAGAGATTATCTGAGAGCTGCTGAGGGGGTCTGGTCTGGATGGGGAGGAGAGACAATCAATACAGAATGTATGAATGAATGAATGTGTAAGGGGACTGTTGGCCCCTTACTGAAACTTTTGGTTGGCTGGCTCCCAGTACCAAAAGGAAGGGGAAGGGTTGATGGGAAACCAGCGGTGGGTAGGCGGACAGGGGTGAGGAGGCAAGAAGCGGCGAGCCAGCGGCAGACAGGGGTTCTCGGGGCGGGCATGGGGGTTTCTGGCAGGGGAGTGAGGAGGTGAGTGGCAGGTGGGAGGAGGCGAGCGTTGGGTGGGGGACTGAGGAGGGATGCAGCAAGCCAGCGGTGGGCCAGGGGGTGAGGAGGGGTGCGGTGGCGGGGCCAAGCAGGGAGGGGGCGGGACCAGGGGCAAAGTGGGGGTGGAGCGTGGGAGGAGTGGGGGTGGACTGTGGGCAGGGCCGACACCCCCCGTGGAGTGTCCTCTTTTTTGAATGTTCAAATATGGTAACCCTACACAATAGTGTGACCCATTCCCCCGCTTACACGTGGAAAACAGCCTTCTGTTGTGGCTTTTGCTCTTAACACATCAAACACAATAGGGAGAAACCACAGGGGGCATAGATGAGTCCAAAATAACCGTCTTTACTAACTGTGCACAGACACATGTTCGGAATGGCTTCTGGCAGCTTCTAAAACACAGGACACAGCGAGTGCCTCTCAGACTGCAGAGAGGGATAGTACACAGTTCCTAAATGCCACATACCCCTGCCTCTTTAATGCAGAAGGACATTACAATCAAACTCACCAGTGCATTTCTATTACTCGTGTGTCTCACACTTTGTTGCATCTGTAGGCTGATTCACACACACCAGGGATCCACATCCCCTGTCTGAAGAGGATGGGGAGGGGTTAGCAGTGGGGAAGTGCAGAGTCTGGGGCTGCCCTAGGGAGCTAGTTCCATCCTGAGGCGGTCCCCGTGCCAGAGAGGGCTGCAGCCCGGGTTGGTATTGAGGGGCACAGCTGAGAGCAGCTGTGGCTGGCTCTGGGAGAAGGGGAGACCATGAAGGAGGTCTGAGTTAGTGATAAAGCCTGTTACATGATGCTGCTGCCTCCATTGTGATCTGGGAGCCCGGGCTGAACCACTGCAGCTCCTCAGCGGGGTCTGTGCTGGGCAGAGACCTTCATTAAACCCCCTCTGTGCCCAGCCGAGGGGGGACTTTCTCTGGTGTCTGGAACCAGCCTCTGGGGCAGCCCCGGGCTTTGCCCACACCAGCTCCTGACCCAGAGCCTGCAGGTGAGGGGAGCCCCGGGGAAAAGGCTGGGGCCGGGCAGGAAAGTGACTCTGCACCAATGGCCTCTCCTCACCTCAGCTGTTCTCCCGGGGGCCTGCAGAGTCCCAGAGCTGCTGCCTTCACTGATGCACACCAGCTCTCCAACCTGCTATGGGGCAGCAAACCCCTGGGAACGGGACAGTGACCAAGTTTCCCAACCAGAGAGGAAGAGGGCGGGGAGAAAGAGAGTTACAGGGAGAGAGACTTAAAAAGCAGCTGGAGAACGAAGTCCAGAGGCCAGGCTCCCAAAACCTAGAAAGCTAGTGGAACAAATTATTAAACAATCATTTTAGCAGCACCTAGAACATAATGTATATAAGGAAGAGCCAGCAGGGATTTCTCGAGAACAAATCATGCCAAACCAACCTAAATTCCTTTGTTACATGGTTCCTGGCCTAATGGATACGGGGAAAGCTGTAGAATGGGATAAATCTTGATTTTAGGGGGTTTTTTTTGACATTCTCACATGACATTCTCATAAGTATGCTAGGGAAATGTGGTCTAGATTATTATAAACTGGATGCACAACTAGTTGAAAGACAATATTCAAAGAGTAATTATTAATAGTTCATTGTCAAACTGGGAGGAAGTACCTAAGGGTCTTGCAGGCGTCTGTCCTGGGTCCAGTACTATTCAACATTTTCAATAATTACTTGGACAATGGAGTGGAGAGTATGCTTATGAAATTTGCAGATGACATCAAAATGGGAGGGGTTGCCAGCACTTTGGAGGACAGGGCTAGAATTCAAAACCACCTTGATAAATTAGAGAATTTGTGTGAAATCAACAAGATGAAATTCAGCAAACACCAGGTGCTAAGTGTGACACTTAAGAGGAAAAATCAGATGCATAACTATCAAATGGGGAATAACTGGCTAGGCTATAGTACTGCTGAATGGGATCTGGGGGTTATAGTGGATCCCAAATTGAATATAAATGAACAAATGTGATACAATTGCAAAAATAATGTTACCGTCATTCTGGGGTGTATTAACAGGACTGTCATACGTCAGTTGTCCCATTTTATTTAGCACTGGAGCGGCCTCAGCTGGAGTACTGTGTCCAATGCTGGGCGATACACTTTAAGAAAGATGTGGACAAATTGGAAGAAGTCCACAAAAATGATCAAAGGTTTAGAAAACCTGACCTATGCAGAAAGGTTAAAAAAACTGGGCATGTTTTGTCTAGAGAAAAGAAGACTGAGGAGGGACCTTATAACAGTCTTCAAATAGTTAAGGTTGCTTAAGTTTGCTTTATAAATGCTTAAGGTTGCTTAAGTTTGCTTAAAGAGGACAGTGATCAATTGTTCTCCAGGTCCACTGAAGGTAGGACAAGAAGTAATCTGCAGCTGGGGAAATTTAGGTTAGATGTTAAGAAAAACTTTCTAACTCTAAGGATAGTTAAGCTCTGGAATAAGCGTCCAAGGGAGGTTGTGGAATCCCCGTCATTGGAGGTTGTCAAAAACAGGTTAGACAAACAGATCTCAGGGGTGGTCTCCTAGGTTTACTTAGTTCTGCCTCAGAACAGGAGGCTGGGCCTAGATGACATCTCATGGTCCCTTCCAGTTCTATCTTTCTATGATTCTGTGATCTACTTACTGCAGCATCCCTGGGCAGCTTCACTTTCCTGGGAACCAGAGGAGGGACAGAGAGAGGAAAAGCCAGTTCTTGCCTCTACCTAGTCCAGGCGCTGCCCTCAGGGAAAATGTCAGTGGGGATCCCCCAAAGCAGCACCTTTGATTACAATTGGAGCACACAGGGACACTGACAGGCAGTGGTGGCTACACAATTTCAATCTAAAGGGACTTTTTCCGTTGCTTATAACATACTCAATGTTACTAGACGGACCTTGGGTCTGATCCAGTCTGGCAAATCCAATGTTCGTCTTTAGGGTAGACAGTCTCTGTTCTGATGACTTTATTTTTGAAAGTTTGATTAAAAAAACACGTGGTCTGTTTTTGAGATGGGTCCAGGAAAAGAGAAAAATACAATTTGACCATTTTTAAAAAGTTTGTTTTTTGGTGAAAGACTGAAGTGACTTGATTTCACTGTATAAGGACCTTCACCGAGAGACAATAATAGGTATCAAAGGGGAAAAAATGTTTAGTGGATAAAAGCATAACATCAACCAACAGCTGGCAGCTGAAGATGGCAAATTCAGATGAGAAATTAGGCATAAATTTTTAATAGTGAAGGTGATCAACCACTGCAAGAAATAACCAACGGAAGTGGTGGATTCTCCATCTCTTGATGTCTTCAGATCAACATGGGATGACGTAACCTGTTTTTGGCTAAAGCATATTTTCTATTATCAGGGTCAGGACAGGGTAACTGGATTATATTTAATGGCCTATAACATACACAAGGTCAGACTGGATAATCTAATGGTCCCTGCTGGCCTTAAACTCCATGAAACAGTGGAAATTTAGGACCTCATCTCTCAAACACTCACACCCATGTTTAACATCATGTATCTGAGGGGACCCATTGGCTTCATTTAATCTCTGTTACTGGGGGTTTAAAAAAGTCTCTGTGAGTTTAGTCCTGGTGGGAAGGACTGGGTCTGTGCTATAACAAAGTTATGAAAGCCAGGATCTTTACATACAGGAGCCAAAATGTAGACACCTAAATAAGTGTTGACAAGTATCAGGGGGTAGCCATGTTAGTCTGTATCCACAAAAACAACGAGGAGTCTGGTGGCACCTTAAAGACTAACAGATTTATTTGGGCATAAGCTTTCGTGGGCTAAAAGCCCCCTTCGTCAGATGCACATCCTCGTTGTTTTTGTGAATAAGTGTTGGGACACTCAGAACTGAACCCCATTGTTGCAGGTTAACCAGCGCTGAAACTCTGTCCTCTTACTGAGAGATCTGAACAGGGAATTGGGTCTGAACTTTAGATTGTTGTTTTTTAATACCTTGGCTCCAGCATTTCCCCAGAACAGCAGAGCCTAGAACATCTGTCTGCAGGGAAAGAACCAAGCAGGAACCGGGCTGTGAAGTGGACTAAAGCCCCTTCCAAAATCTCCCTAGATGCTCTTTTCACCCTGACAGGCTGCAGAATAACATCCACATTTTGCTGTGGGACATCACACCCCCTGAAGAGACAGGGAAAAGAAATGGCTTCAGTGGAGCCGGTGACCTTCGAGGAGGTGGCTGTGTATTTCACCCAGGGGGAATGGGCTCTGCTGGACCCTAGTCAGAGAGCCCTCCACAAGGAAGCCATGCTGGAGAATTATGAGACTGTGACCTGGCTGGGTGAGGATTCCTGTCCCTGAAGGTATTAGAAGTTGGGGGGGGGGGGGTCTCAGAAGCACCTTGGTTAGCTTCTGTGCAGGATTCTTCACTGATGCCCCACATATCAGGGGCATGTTGGGCCTACAAATTTACCCTAATTGTGAGCTCCCCTGTGCAAAGTGAGTGAAAGTTCAAAGTCTCACAATAGCCTGAAACAACAAATGGGGATGGGAGAGGTTCCAAAAGGGAGACAGACAGACTGAATTCGTCCAAAGACTGAATTGGTCCAAACGAAAAGGCCTATTGATATAATTCAAGGGCCGTGTTAAGATCATGCCTGGTAAACAAGACAGTGTGAGACCAAAAGTCAATGAATTAAAATTAGTGTGTCTGAAAGTAGGCCAAATTCGTGGACAAAATAACAGGGAGGGTCTGTTCCGCCCACCACTTCCTTTTGGGGTCCTTAAAGACAGAGACTTGGAGGTAAAAAATTGGAGTGAGCTTCACTGTCGTGGCTGCCAACCCCAGCATCTCCCGGGACCCTGGACTTTATTCTAATCCTGAGAGATGTCCTGACCAGACTGGGCCAGAGAGACAGAGTCAAATAGCATTGCCACAGGGGCGGTGGACCCTTCCCCAAAGTGGGGGGGCCAGGGCTCCTGCCCCCTCTGTGGCCCTGTGTCATAAACATACAGCTAAGGGTAGCATAAAATCCCTCTTTTACCCGTAAAGGGTTAAGAAGCTCAGATAACCTGGTTGGCACCTGACCAAAAGGACCAATAAGGGGAGAAGATACTTTCAAATCTGTGGGGGAAGGTTCTTGTTTGTGTCTTTGTTTTGTTCTCTTGGAGTCAGCAAAGGAACCAGGGCAGGGTAAATACATCTCCCTAAGCCAGGGGTACCCAACGCGGTGCCCGTGGGCACCATGGTGCCCGCCGGGGCGTCTAAGTGTGCCCGCGTACTGGCCGGCAGACGAGCATCCGCCGAAATGCCACCGACAAGCAGCAGCATCCAGAGGCGGCGCCGCCGAAATGCTGCCAATTTTCGGCGGCATTTCGGCAGCGACGCCTATGGATGACGCTGTTTGTCGGCGGCATTTCGGCAGCGACGCCTATTGATGTTGCCTCTTGTCGGCGGCATTTCGGCGGATGCTCGTCTGCCGCCACGGTCCTCCGTGGCTCGTCGTCTGGCACCCGCCATATGAAAAAGGTTGGGGACCACTGCTCTAAGCCATATCTGGACTAAGCATCTAGTATTGCAGAAATAGTAAGTAATAGCAAACAAATGTGTTAGATTATCTTTTGTTTTAGCTTGTGAATTTTCCCTGTGCTAAGAGGGAGGTTTATCCCTGTTTTTGTAACTTTAAAGTTTTGCCTAGAGGGGAAATCCTCTGTGTTTGAAATCTTTTTGTTACCCTGTAAAGTTATCTTACATCCTGATTTTAGAGAGGTGATTCTTTTATCTTTTTTTTTTAAATAAACTTCTTTTAAGAACCTGATTGTTTTCAGTGTCCTAACGACCCAGGAGGGGTTGATCTGTGCTCACTTTGTAACCAATTGATTAGGATATTATTCTCAAGCCTCCCCAGGAAAGCGGGTGTAGGGGCTTGGGGGGATATTTTGGGGGAGGTAGGGCTCCAAGTGGCCCTCCCTGAATGTCTGTTTAAATCACTTGGTGGTGGCAGCAATACTAAGGGCAAGAAAGGAATTTGTGCTTTGGGAAAGCTCCCTGCTGCCCCTGTCAATGGCAGGGCTGGGGGAAACCAGCCCCGTCTAGTTAGATATTCAACATTGATTTTAAACCCACCACACGTGTTTCTGGGCTATGGTGACCTCTCTGCTGCTGACCTCCCCACTGGGGCTATGGGAGATGGCAGGGGAGGGCCCGACCCAACTAAATCTGTCCCCTTTTCATCCCAGTTCTGCTCTTTGGTAGGCAGCTGGGCCAGAAATTACAGCCAGAAGAACAGGAAGCACAAAATAATGTGACTCTCAACGACACCTTTATTGGATGATCTATGTAATGACAGGGGGGGGTTAACGCCATCAGGGGCAACACGTGGCGGGGGCCTGAGGGGGCTGTTGCCCCTGCGGCGTCGGCAGCCCCTGCTGGCCCCTCCCCTTTTCCAGCACTCCCCCACCTCCCGGTGTCACCCTGGAGTGGGGTGGGGTTGGGGCTTTCTGGCCCCATTACACTTACTGGGGTCTTGGGCTTGGCTTTTCTGTGGAAGTTGGATAATGCAGTTAATGGCTCCGAGGGGACCTGAGAATCCCCCAAGTCCCTTCCCACTACTACACAGTCACAGTCATCCCCATCAGGTAGGTGAAGTGCAAAACCCACATTCCTCCCTTTTCACCACCTTAAACACTGTGGGGATGTAACAGAGCACAGGGTGAGACTGAAATGGGGGGGCCACTTGGAGCAAGAGGGAGGGAGGAGGGATCACTTGGGCCTGTCTGCCCGCAATAGCCAGTCTCCCCGAGCCCCCACCTCCTGAAGCACCTCCCTCCACATCCCCTGATAGAGAAATCAAACCCATGTGGGAGGGGTGTAAAGTTCTATTCTGGACACCCAGAACTGTAAACTAAAGTGTTACCCCTCTGTTTTAGAAAGAGTGCGCTTTACTGGAGATTAGACTGTGTGTCAACTTCCTGCCACATTTTAAGAACATAAGAACGGCCGTACTGGGTCAGACCAAAGGTCCATCTAGCCCAGTATCCTGTCTACCGACAGTGGCCAATGCCAGGTGCCCCAGAGGGAGTGAACAGAACAGGTAATGATCAAGTGATCTCTCTCCTGCCATCCATCTCCACCCTCTGACAAACAGAAGCTAGGGACACCATTCCTTACCCATCGTGGCTAATAGCCATTAATGGACTTAACCTCCATGAATTTATCCAGTTCTCTTTTAAACGCTGTTATGGTCCTAGCCTTCACAACCTCCTCAAGCAAGGAGTTCCACAAGTTGACTGTGCGCTGCGTGAAGAAGAACTTCCTTTTATTTGTTTTAAACCTGCTGCCCATTAATTTCATTTGGTGGCCCCTACTTCTTGTTTTATAGGAATAAGTAAATAACTTTTCCTTATCTACTTTCTCCACATCACTCATGATTTTATATACCTCTATCATATCTCCCCTTAGTCTCCTCTTTTCCAAGCTGAAAAGTCCTAGCCTCTTTAATCTCTCCTCATATGGGACCCGTTCCAAACCCCTAATCNAGGATGAGCTCTACCCTGACATCTGGTGGTGAATTATGGGGAGTGTGGAAAAGAACTTCAGGGGCTGATCTCATTTGCATAGGCACACCCACCCCGCCTAGCGTGAGCCCCAGCAGCCCAAAATGGTCACTTTGGCAGCTGTGGGATCCCCAGTTTCTCTGTTATTGGGGCAGGAGGAATAAAGTGTTGTTACCCTGAGTTACCATGGTTATGTGAATCAAGGCCAGTGGAACTGTTTGATGACAGAGGGACTCACCATCAACTAAGTAGCACTTGCTAGACAGGGGACATGGGTTCCAAAACCCAGTGAAGGGAGAGAGGTTGTGGACAGATATTTGTACCTGATGGGTTGGGCTCCCTTTGAGAGTCTGATACACCAATTGCACCGCCTTCTCTCGCCACCGTTGAATGTCAGAGCTAACTTTGATTCTATTAGGAATCTAGTTACAGACTGCTGAGCTGAATTTGCTTTGGGCCAATGGTGCACTAGGGCTCCCCTATTATAAGCTGAAATCACTAAAGGTACTAAGAGTGGAGATCACTGAGTGCTGTGTTAACTAGTGGGGGAGCCTGAAGCTATCTTGCTAAGCGGCTGGTGGAGTGGAGCAGTTTGCGGAGCGGCTAACAGAGCAGTTTGTGGGACGGTTGGTGTGGCCCACGGAACGGCGAGCGGAGCAGTTTGTGGGATGGTTGGCGCTGCCTGTGGGACAGCGAGCGAGCGGAGCGGAGCAGTTTGCGGGACAGTTGGCGCTGCCCGTGGGACAGGGAGCGAGCGGAGCGGAGCAGTTCGTGGGATGGCTGGTGCAGCTCACGGGACGGCTAGTGGAGTGGAGCGCCTCATGGTGAAGGCGGCAGCAGAACCCCACGGAGGTGCGGGGCAGTTGGCCTTGGACAATGTAAGGTGCCCCTTAACACCCTGCGTACCCTTTCTCCCCCCCCTTCCACCCAGGCTGTGGGGGGCAAAAACTCTGCAGCTCTGGGGCTGCACTGACCAAGGACAGAGACTCTTGGGTTGTTGGACTCAAGAGACTTTAGAGGTGTTGGACTTTTGGGACTTTTGGGTTGTTGGACTTAAGACCCTGAGGGGAAAAGGACACTGCCAACCTTACTTGGGGGTGGGTCTTTTGCTCATGGTTTGTATTATGAATCCTGTTTGTGGTGTTTCCCCAATATAATGCCGCATTGTTTCCCTCCTTTATTAAAAGGACTTTGCTACACTCGGACTCCGTGCTTGCGAGAGGGGAAGTATTGCCTCTTAGAGGCGCCCAGGGGGTGGTATGAAATTGTCCCAGGTCACTGGGTGGGGGCTCGAGCCGGTTTTGCTTTGTGGTATTGAAACGGAACCCCTAGATACTGAACCCGGCCCTTGTTGCTGCCAACTCAGATGGGCAGAAGGGTTACATAAGGGCAATAATATATTCTCCGTCTTATTCTCTATCCCCTTTTCAATGATTCCTAATATCCTGTTTGCTTTTTTGACCACCTCTGCACACTGCGTGGACATCTTCAGAGAACTATCCCCGATGACTCCAAGATCTTTTTCCTGATTAGTTGTAGCTAAATTAGCCCCCATCATATTGTATGTACAGTTGGGGTTATTTTTTCCAATGTGCATTACTTTACATTTATCCACATTACATTTCATTTGCCATTTTGTTGCCCAATCACTTAGTTTTGTGAGATCTTTTTGAAGTTCTTCACGGTCTGCTTTGGTCTTAACTATCTTGAGCAGTTTAGTATCATCTGCAAACTTTGCCACCTCACTTTCTACCCCTTTCTCCAGATCATTTATGAATAAGTTGAATAGGATTGGTCCTAGGACAGAACAGACTTTCTGTTCAATTCACCAGCAAACTCCTCGAGACTCTGCCAGTTGTTACTATGGCTTGCAGGTAAGTCAGTGAACTCCAGTTCCTGAGTTCCCCAGAGACATTTCTCTGCAGCGTCCAGTCCCTCTCACTGGACACTTGCAAAAGTTATTAAGTTTGTTGCCTTCAAAGAGACAGAGCTCACACCAGCCTGTTACAATCTTTGCCTAAGTAGTTTTTTCACTGACATCAAGTTACCAGCATCACTAGCCATCCAGGCCAGGGCATCCAGTGTTCACAGACTCAGAGGGTGCTGTTTCCTTTGCTCCTTAGGTGATGGGTATGTCCTGGAAGTCTATTGGATTTTCTCAAGAGCCAGGAAGACTTCCTGGGAGTGCAGACTCTGTCCCATGCGTGATCACTAAGCTCTTTCCTCTGAAGCTTGTTGGCTTGTTTGCTTCGTTTACCTTATATGGAAATATACATTCTTTGGTCTCTGCCTGTATTCAGACCAGTCAGACATTCCTTTGGCTAGGACTGGCTGTCTGGCTTTATGTACTGCCTCCCAAACACATTAAGCACATATTCCCAGCACTCACGTATAACTCTTTGTACACAACACACACATACATCACCCAATGATTTTGGGGACCAACATGTCACCGGTTTATATATGACACCTTACCTGACACCTTTTAGATACATATGAAGGCAACTGTGTGTTCGGGGTAGTGAGTGTGTCAGCCCTGGTCTGAGTTACAGTACGGTGGCTTTGGCAATTAGGATCAAAGGGCTCCTGGGGCACTTTAGAAACATTTTGGCCCTGGTGTTTCTGTACAACACCATCCCATTATCACTCCCTTCTTTCTATTCTCCCTCTCTCTGCTGGATAGCTCCTTGCCTCACTGGCAGCTGTCTTTTCACCTGGACTCCCAGGAACTGTTTTCCCTCCAACTCTCCCCCCTCCCCCTCTATGGGCCTGTCCTCTCCACCATCTTGGAATCTGGTCCCTGCACCATCCTGGCTAACACTGGGTGGGGTTTGCAATAGAACATGGTTCTGATCTAGGTTCATCTTCCCCAGAGTCATACAGGGCCCTGCGGGTGCCTCACGGTGAGACCGAGGTCAGTCCTGTCTACACTGCAGCAGCCGGCCGCGCTCCGAGGGTGTTGGCAGCCACCGTGTGCTCAATGGCTCCAGCAGGAACAAGAGACTCAGAGTGCTAGGAGGGCCCATCCCTCCCTCCTTTGGCTCCCTCCCTTCTGCCAACTCTTACCTTCCCCGGGATCCTCCTGCTCCCCCGAGCTCCTCCTCCTCACACTGGGGTCTCCTCCACAGACTCCTCCTCCTTGTGGTCTCTCTCCCCTCCGCCTCTCCTTACATCCCTGTGATGGGGTGCACTCGCCCCGCACTGGGCGGGAAGGGGTTAACCCTACATTGTGGGCTGAGGAAGCCACACCCCCTTCCCTCCACTGGGCACGCGCCAGGTGCAGCAGTATAAAAGAGAGCAGCCCAGCTCAGTCAGGGAAGGACACTGGAGGGGGAGGACCTGTGTTAGGAGTGCCAGCTGAAGACTGCCTTTGCCTGAGGAGCGGGGAGACTGGGAAGACAGTCTGGGGCCCCAGGGAGCAACCTGCCCTGCGGCGCCTGTAGACCCCAACGCCTCCTGGACAGACACCCCGAGGCTGCGGTAGGAAGTGGGCCGGGGAGGTGGAGTGGTATCTCCCACCCAGGTAAGCTCAGGGTGTTTTGGTGGGACTCCCCACTGAGCGATTGGTGGACGGCTCTGCCACTAATAGGGCCCTGGGTCGGGTCCCCCCGCCTGGGTCGGTGGCCCCTTGGGTGCTGGCTGTTAGGCCACATGGCTCTGCATTGGGGAGCGGTTGTATTGCCACTGGCCATTGGGCTGCACCACCCTGCAAAAAGGGTGCAGAGCTCCAGAGTCTGGGCGCTGGGCTGTACTGCCCTCCAAGAAGGGGCAGAGTCCCTGGCTCTGGCCATTAGGCCTTACTGCCCCGAGGGAAGGGGTGAGATTCGGGACTCAGATAACTGAGTCGCTCCGCTCTACCTGGTAGAGAGCCTCGGCGTACACTAGACCCCTAGGCTTGATGGCCTTGCTGGTAAAGGCATGTACACCCACCCCTATTCCCAAAGGGAGATGGGTGCACTGGGCGGGGCCCCCCTTTACTGTGTCACAATCCCCCAAACCCCTCCCCAGTCTCTCTCTTGTGATCTGGGCTCTTCACTTTCTGCTGCTGTCACAACTGTCTTCTGGAACACAGCAACAAGATTTGTTGACTCCTACCCTTTGCATTTTTTATTTTTCTTGTTTTCTTTTCCTGTGTAGCAAGTAGTATAAACAAATTCACTGGAGTCTGTCATGCCCCAATGATTTAAAAATAGTGATGTTAAGTAAAATAGGGTGTGATTGCAGATGTATGTTTGAATGTTTAAATAAGTAATAAAAGGTTAAGGTGCCAGCCTTAAAATAAAACTACCCAGGACCATTTGGCTGAAAAATGCGTTGGGTAAAATAGCCCAATAATAACCCTGAGGTCACACGAGAATCCACCTCTAACCGCCCCAAGGACAGGGGGGCTAAAAAACCAAAGAACAAAATAACACACCATCATTGCTGTACCAGCTGCGTGATTAATTATCACTTCAAACATGAAAACAACACTGCAAAGGTGAGAGCAGCATAACAAAGCAAGCCCCATAAACTTGTATAAAAATAAATCCCTATAAATCCAAACCCTAAACTTTAAGTCTGGTTCTGCAACCACCCTCCAAAAGCATCAAATGCGCATCTCACCAGACTCGGCTCCATCCTCGTGTCCAGGCCACCTGGGCAGTGACTTGGCACAAGCAACTCTAAAGCTGGTAACCGTAACAACCACCTTGCAAAATGTATGTATGTCTATAGAAGAGGGTGGAGATGGATGGCAGGAGAGAGATCACTTGAGCCTGTTAGGTTCACTCCCTGTGGGGCACCTGGCATTGGCCACTGTTGGCAGACAGGATACTGGGCTAGATGGACCTTTGGTCTGACCCAGTACGGCCGTTCTTATATAAATAAATATAAAATTAAATAAAATGTTATAGCTATAACTGACTTCTTACTCTAATTCTTTCTATATTCACAATAAACACGGCGTATTCCCTTATCCCCTAAATAAAATCCTGCTGGATTTCATTTTCTAAGTATAACGGGAGGACAAGCAGGTGATGCCCTTTGTACCAACCCCATAGGAACAGGCCTGGGGGCTGGTCAGCGCTGGGAGGGGACAGTTTCTGCTGCGGGGTTACTCTTAGGGACAGAGATTCCCTCCGGCCTGAGCTGGGACCAGGCAGATTGTCAGGGGAGCTGCGTTTTTACCCTCCTCTTTGTAACCAGGATAGAAATAAGGGCGGAGCATCCCGGAGAAGGTGCCAGTGAAAGTGAAGAGCTGGGACCTGTCAGTCACATTGTAAAATGAGACCTCGCCCCCCTCATAGTCCAGGAAAACCCCCACCCGGCTGGGCCTGACGCTCACGGGGAGGGGGGTCCTGGGGGAGGAGGTGCAGGCCTCGTATTTCCCATCCCTCAGCCACACGGCCCAGTGTCCATTCCCAGGAGTGAGTCTGACCTTCCCCGTCCTGATCACAGATTCCCTACAAACCCCCACAGTCCAATTTGTTTTGTCTCCCACCTCCACCTCCCAGTAAAACCTCCCGCCTGTGAATCTGTTTGCACCCAGGACAGTGGGATAAGTATTAAATCTCTCAGGATTGTCAGGTCGATCCTGTTGTCTATCATTGTATGTCACAGTTTTCTGATCCTCAGAGAGAACGAGGTTGGGATGAGCCGTGTTGGGATCCAGAGTCACGTCCACTGGGGAGAGAGTCAGAGTCAGTGCTGGGGGCAGGGGCTGGTCACTGGGATCAAAGGGAAATTCACCCACATGCCCATTAATGACTGTGACATGGGGTTCTGCACCCTTAACGGGAGTCAGGAGCTCAGCTAATGCTAGGGGGGGCAGGGGGGTGGGGAGCAGGAGTGGAAGGGAAGGAAGGGGGAGAGCTCCAGGAGGCAGTGGGGGGGCATGAGGCAGGCACCAAGGAATCAGAGGAGGAAGACAGGGTGGGGGCCAGGGGATGGGACAGGGCACCAGGGAGGGGCATGTAGCAGGGCAAAAGGTGAGGGGTGGGGTGGTTGCCAGGGTGATGGGGGGGGAAAACAGAGGGGTGGGCACCAGAGGGGAGAGGCAGGTGCAAGGGGGTGGGGTCACAGTGAAAGAAATGGGGGTGGGTGCAGGGGTGGAGCGGCAGCAGGGGAAGGGTGTGTTGAGAGGGTTGGGGGGTTGGTTGCAGCAGGGGACTAGGGACGAGGGGCAGGTGCCATGGGGCTGGGAGGAGGGGAGTAGTGAGGGGCAGAGGAGTGGGGAGGGGCTGGCACAAGCCGAGGAAGGGGACAGGTGCTAGGGAGGTGGGGAGAGGGGCAGGCTGCAGGCACAAAGTTGGTGAGGGGAGGAAAAGGGCAGGTGCCAGGCTCAGGCTGGGGTGGGGCAGGAGTTGTGGGGGCAGCAAGGGAATGGGATAGGCAGGCGCTGTGGGAGCTGCAGGGAGGGGTGTGTGCCAGGGGGACATTACAGCCACTTAGGCCAGTTCCCCATTGTGCCAGCCCCTGCACAGACAGAGGGGGATCGTCACCTGTGACGGAGGGGCACAGATCCCAGTGACTGTCAATAGGACATGGGCTCCTGAGTCATGTAGGGCTGCAGCTCGGGGCCTAAGTCCCTGGTTTCAGCTCCACTGTGATGCACAAACTTCCTGATGAACCTGTAGGTGCCAAAACTCACTTGGTGCTGAAGTTTGTGCAGTAATAGTTCCCTCTGCCTTAGTTACCTCTGCCTGTTTCTCTCCCTCCAGCCATGACCATGGCTGCCTCCCTCTAGGCACGTGGACACCTGAGCCCCAGCGTGATCCACAGACTGGGGGAGGAGAAGTGTCCAGCCATCCCAGGCCTAGTTTGGTAGGTGTGCTCAGGGGCCCTCTCAGATTGGGTCCCTCAGGCGAGGTCACACACAACAGGTGGTGGGGAAGGGCTTCCCTCAGAAATTTTAGCTCAGTGGCTAGAGCATTCCCCTAGGATGTGGGGACTCTCGGTTTAAGCTCCCGCTCTGCCCAAGGGGGAGAAGGGATTGGAATAGGGCTCTGCCGCTCTCAGGAGAGAACTCTAACCGCTAGGCTATGCTGACGTGGGGGGCTCCCTCAGTCTGTCCTGTTGAGGATTTTCCATGGTGGATAAATAATTAAAGGGCCATTGGAGCAGGGGACTGGACCCTGGCTCTCCCACCTCGCAGGGGGGGCTCTAACCACCCAGCTGTAGAGTCAGTCGCATACGCACTCTCTGGCCCAATCATAGGTGCCGACTCTGCGGGTGCTCCGGGGTAGAGCACCCTCAGCAGTAAAAAAAAAAGTGGGTGCTCACCACCCACCAGTCCCCCTCTGATCAGCTGTTTGGCAGTGGGCGGGAGGAGCTGGGGGAGGGGGCAGAATGGGGGCAGAAAGAGGCAGAGTGATGGTGGGGCCTTGAGGGAAGGGACAGAGTGTGGGCAGGGCCTTTGAGTGGGTGGGTGCTCCATCCCCACCCCAAGAAGAAAGTCGGCACCTTTGCCCAATGACCTTTAATTATTCAGTCCATAGTGGAACAGGTTAACAGAGGAGAGAGTCTGTTCTGAGACTTCCTATCTCAGAGGTTCTCAAACTGAGGGTTGGGACCCCAAAGTGGGTCACAACCCCATTTTAATGGGGTCACCAGTGATGGCTTAGACCTGTTTGGGCCCGGGGCTGAAGCTTGAGCCCCAGGGCCAAAGCCGAAGCCTGAGGGCTTCAGCCTTGGGCGGTGGGGCTCAGGTTACAGGCCCCATGCTTGGGTCTGAAGCCCTTGGGCTTCAGTTTTGCTCTTCTCCCCCCCGAGGAGCGGAGCTTGGGAAGGTTTTGGCTTTGGCTTCCCCCCAAAGGTGGCAGGGTTTGGGTGGGCTCAGGCTTTGGTCCCACCTCTGCGGGTCGTGCAGCAATTTTTGTTGTCAGAAGGGGTTTGCGGTGCAATGACATTTTTTACGTTCGGCACGAGTTGTGTTACCTTTATTTTTCTGGTAACCGTTTATGCCTCATCATTACGTGCATTCAATTAAAATCTATTTTGTTGTGGCGAATAAATTTGTTTTATCTAATTTAATGTGTTTGAATTGAAGATTTTTGGAAACTCCATTTGGGATAACAAAATTCATGCATATCATTTCTAGTAATAAATTGACAGACTTTAAATTGGCAAGCTTGTATTGTCCAGGAGAGAGCTAGCCAGGAGAAGACAGACATTTCCGGGGGGAAATGTGGGCCTGGGAGTGTGCTGGGATTACCCTGTGGTATAATTCAGGCTGGTAAGAGTCTGGGTGTGACTGGCCGATGGCAGGTACACTCAGACCAAGCTCTTTGTGCACAGTCCTGACTGGATGCTATAGCAGCAAAGCAGTGTAAAGCAGGGCAAAGCTACTCACTAGTTCAGATTGTACCCGCTGTACGTCCAGGGCGGCAGGTTTCTACAAATATTGATGGTGCCCCCAAACTCCCCCCTCCCCCCCCACCTAAGGCTCTGGAGGGAGTGTGGGTGCAGGCTCTGGACTGGGGTAGGGGTGCAGGAGGGGGTGAGGGGTGCAGGCTCTGGGATGGTGTTTGGGGGATACAGGAGGAATTTTGCAGGCGGGAAGAGGTGGGGGGGGGGAGGGCGCTTACCTGGGGCACCCCCCTCCTGCAGTGGTTCCTAGGCGGCAGGTGGGGACAGGGGAGAGACCCGGCCCCAAACTGTGCTGGAGCCGGGCCCCGGGCCAGGCATATTCCTGGGGCCCGGGCACCACGAGCCCAGACAACTTGCTGCCTACGTGTATGTCACAGACTCCCTAATGTAGATGCCGATTCTGTGGGTGCTCCAGGGCTGGGAGCCAGCTTCTCCCCCCAGCACCTCCCACCTTCCAGTGGCCCTGACAATCAACTCTCCGCCCCACCCCCAGCACCTCCTGGCCGCCGCGATCAGCTGTTCTGCAGCGTGCAGGAGGCCCTGGGGGGAGGAGCGGGGACAGGCGCGCTCAGCGGAGGGGGTGGAACTGGGCAGGAAGAGGTGGGGTGGGGGTGGGAGATTGGGGAAAGGGATGGAGGGGGGGGCAGGGAGCAAAGTGGGGCTTGAGCACCCCCAGGGCAAGGAGGAAGCTGGTGCCGTTGCTCCCTAATGCTAACGACAATGGACACCCCTCCCCCCCTTCCAGCTCAGTGTAGTGGGATACTCTGGCGTGCAAGGAGCCACTGGGCTAGTGGCAGAACAGGGGTGGGGGCTTAGGGGAAGGGGCGGAGCTTCCCAGCCCCATCCTTTCCACCCCCAAGGCGCCGCCCCCCCCTTGGTAAGGACGCTGGGCCCGGTGCAGGGTGCACCGGTAAGTCCCACTGTCACCCCTGGCTAGCGGTGCTGCAATGTGTGCACACATCCAGTGGGCTCTCTGATCCCGGCTGGAGCTGCCCAGCCTCCACTAACACGTACCCATGGACAGGCTGGGTACACGTGGGTACACACACACACACACACCGCTCAGCCACTGCTGTGAGGCAGAAAAGCTGATCTGTGGGTCCCATTTGTGGCAACTGGGTCAGGGGAAAAAGAACAGGAGAACTTGTAGCACCTTGGAGACTTATTTGAGCATAAGGGGAGTGTCACAAGCTGGTTATAAAAACCTGTCTGCCCTTCAGTGGGGACAGGGCCTGCCTCACCCCAGAGCCAGGGAGACACAGAACAGCTCTTCTCTGGGCATGTTCCACTAGAAGAAAACTGTGGCTAAAGCCCAGTCTGAGCATGGCAATGCTGCTGCTGGGCGGCGAGAGCTGAGCCGTTCAGTGCCAGCAATGGACAGATGAGAACGTCCGTCCTGCAGAGCCCAGGCACCGCCCTGCCAAGGTGACACTGGGGGCTGCATTACCTCACCGATCAGCCCTCTCCCAAAGGGGGCAGGTCCCTGCTCTGCAGCAAACCTGGGTGTTGTCTGCCCCCTTCCATCTGCCCCGGGTGGCATTGCTATCTCCAGCTACTGAATGTCACCGGGAAAGGAGCAGAGAGCTCCCAGGGGAGGTGGGTCTCACCATGGATAAAATACCAGCGGTATGTACAGTACCTGCATAGACCTGGGCGCTTCTCCACCCTGCAACCAAACACAGAGAGAGGGGTGAGAACGCCCCTGGACACAGACACGCTGAGCAGGAGACAATGTCAGACAAGGGTCGTACTGGGGGGAATGGAACTTACTGAGCTCAGCCTGGAGTTTGTCTGAAAATAAAACACAGAGAAATGAGTCAGTGTCACATTATTGTGCAGAAGAGAAGCAAGTAAAAAAGACCTTAAAGCAAGGAAGCCTCCTGGGCAACAAAGGATGCTGGAAAGGAAGAAATACAGAATGACAGCCCAGTGAGCCTTTCTTCAACACCTGGTAAACTGGTTGAATCAATAACTAAAATCGAATTCTAAAACAGCGATATGGGCATGAGATTCTAACCTCTCACCAGCCGAGCTTCTGCAAAGGAAAATGTCTCGTTAAATCTATCTGAATTCTTTGAGCATGCCAATAAAATAGTGGTCAAAGGAGAATCCTCTGGAATGGGTTTATGTCTTTGCGATGTTGTTGTAGCCACATTGGGTCTAGGATATACGAGAGACAAGGTAGGTGAGGTGGTAATTTATGTGGACTTCCAAACCGTCTTTGACAAAGTTCCTCACAAAAGATTATAAGGAAACCCAGTCATCATAGTATGAGAGACTAAAATATAATCATGGGTGAGAAACTGTGGCTAGTGTCAGAGACAGGATCCCAGACTAGACAGCCTCCAGTCTGACTTACTCTGGCAATTCCTGTGTTCTTAAAAGCGTCTGGTTTGGAGCCTGATGCAGCTAAACACTCTGCACATTTTGAGCAGGGAGAGATTTACTTGTAGTTAAGCACATGTTGAACTACCACCTTGCTGAACAGGGGCCCTAGTGAATATACATTTAAAGGCCTGTTCCTGTTACAGCTATCTAGATGATAGCCACATTTATTTGGAGATTATCTTGAAGTTAAGGCAGTTTTATGAAAATCCACTGTTGTTGGCTGAGTGAAGCAAGGCCCTACACTCAACCCAATGGCATTTCTATGTCTTTGTCTGTAATTCAATAGCTTTTGAAAACTACATTTGATCAATTCCCACATTTCTGGGAGTGCTCTAGGCGTCAATGGGCAGAACCCGAGTGATTATGGTAAAAATCAGAAAACTGGAAAAGCCTAATTTTAGTGGAAATCGAGTTTCTTGTTCAAGTAGAACACAGACCCCCCACACCAGGGGGTCAATAATTCACATACTTACCAACAGCACCGTATGATGTGACCAGGCAGAGGGGAGCACGCTCCAGGATGCTCTGCCTTGAGGAGATCAGGTTGTAGCAGCTCTGCATCTACCAGCGTATCACTCCAATGGCTGATCACTTACCCAGGGTTCAGAATCATCTTGCAGACATCACAGCAGGAATTTCCCCCTAAACCACTAGTGTTCTCTGAAGCCTCGTAATCTGAGTGTCGTTTCTACAGTGTGGGGGCATCCCAACGATTGACCTGTTCACCACAAGGGACAACAGGAAATGCTGTCTGCTCTTGGAGGGGGAGAGGGGTGTCTGAGTCTGGGCTCCCAGTCTGATATCTTCCACCTCAGCCAGCATTCAGCTCTCCTGTATGCTTTTCCTCCAATCCTAATCATCGCACAGGTCATCCTCAAGCTGAGAGCGGATCACGGCAAGCTCATTCAAATTTCCCTGGCATGGCCGAGGCAGTGCTGGTTCTCCGACCTTCTCACGTTACCAATTAAGCCTCTCTGGTATCCTTTCCTCTCCATCGCAACCTACTCTCAAAGAAGCATGGTCAGTCCTTGCATCCCACGCTCAGCTCTCTGCATCTCACGGTGTGGCTGCTTCATGGTTGAATGAGGAGGAAGAGTATTGTTCGCCTACTCAACAGTAGAAAGCCTTCTACCAGAATGGCCTAGTCAGTGAAATGGACACTTTTTTGGTGTGGTTGTTGTCCCACGGAATCCAACTGATGCTGGCTTCTATCCAGGACATCTCGCAGCTTTTGCTGCACCATTAGCCATCCGGCCTTGCGCTTAGCTCATGGAGAGCGCACAAAGTGGCGATATCAGTGTTTCATCCCCCATTCACAGATCAGTCTTCGCTAATGCCATGGGCTTATTCATCCATCCATCCATCCTCCGGTCTGAGAGCCGGTTCCTCTGTGGTACCTTAACACAGTCCTAGCAGCTTCAATGGGACCTCTGTTTGAGCCCCTGATATCTTGTCCCTTTCTGCTGCTGTGTCAAAAGACAGCTTTCCTGGTAGCAATAATATATGCAAGGAGAGCCTGTGAATCGCAGGCTCTGACAGCAGAGCTTTCTTATACGTAAAAGCAGCAAAGAATCCTGTGGCACCTTATAGACTAACAGACGTTTTGCAGCATGAGCTTTCGTGGGTGAATACCCACTTCTTCGGATGCAAGTAGTGGAAATCTCCAGGGGCAGGTATATATATGCAAGCAAGAAGCAAGCTAGAGATAACGAGTTTAGTTCAATCAGGGAGGATGAGGCCCTGTTCTAGCAGTAGAGGTGTGAAAACCAAGGGAGGAGAAACTGGTTCTGTAGTTGGCAAGCCATTCACAGTCTTTGTTTAATCCTGAGCTGATGGTGTCAAATTTGCAGATGAACTGAAGCTCAGCAGTTTCTCTTTGAAGTCTGGTCCTGAAGTTTTTTTGCTGTAGGATGGCCACCTTAAGATCTGCTATTGTGTGGCCAGGGAGGTTGAAGTGTTCTCCTACAGGTTTTTGTATATTGCCATTCCTAATATCTGATTTGTGTCCATTTATCCTTTTCCTTAGAGACTGTCCAGTTTGGCCGATGTACATAGCAGAGGGGCATTGCTGGCATATGATGGCGTATATTACATTGGTGGATGTGCAGGTGAATGAACCAGTGATGGTGTGGCTGATCTGGTTAGGTCCTGTGATGGTGTCGCTGGTGTAGATATGTGGGCAGAGTTGGCATCGAGGTTTGTTGCATGGATTGGTTCCTGAGTTAGAGTTACTATGGTGCGGTGTGCAGTTACTGGTGAGAATGTGCTTCAGGTTGGCAGGTTGTCTGTGGGCGAGGACTGGCCTGCCACCCAAGGTTTGTGAAAGTGTGGGATCATTGTCCAGGATGGGTTGTAGATCTCTGATGATGCGTTGGAGGGGTTTTAGCTGGGGACTGTATGTGATGGCCAGTGGAGTCCTGTTGGTTTCTTTCTTGGGTTTGTCTTGCAGTAGGAGGCTTCTGGGTACACGTCTGGCTCTGTTGATCTGTTTCCTTATTTCCTCGTGCGGGTACTGTAGTTTTGAGAATGCTTGGTGGAGATTTTGTAGGTGTTGGTCTCTGTCTGAGGGGTTAGAGCAGATGCGGTTGTACCTCAGTGCTTGGCTGTAGACAATGGATCTTGTGGTGTGCCCGGGATGGAAGCTGGAGGCATGAAGGTAGGCATAGCGGTCGGTAGGTTTTCGGTATAGGGTGGTATTAATGTGACCATCACTTATTTGCACTGTGGTGTCCAGAAAGTGGACCTCCCGTGTAGATTGGTCCAGGCTGAGGTTAATGGTGGGGTGGAAGCTGTTGAAATCTTATACGTAGTTCTCCAAAGACAAAGTGACTTTACAACCCCACCCAATATTTCTGTCCAAAGTAGTTTCTCAGTTTCATTTGAATCAGGCAGTGCATTTATCTGTGTTCTTCCCTAAACCGCATTCATCTCTGGAAGAGCAGCGTCTCCATACTTTAGATGTCAGGCTATGTCTAGCCTTCTGTCTGGATGGGACTAAACCTTTTTGTGCTTTGCCTGGTTTGTGGCATATGCAGATTGTATGAAGGGGCAAGCAGTCTCTTCCCCGACAATCTCTAAATGGAAAACATTGTGTATCAAGTATCAGAGGGGTAGCCGTGTTAGTCTGGATCTGTAAAAGCAGCAAAGAATCCTGTGGCACCTTATAGACTAACGGACGTTTTGCAGCATGAGCTTTCGTGGGTGAATACCCACTTCTTCGGATGCAAACTTCTTTGCATCCGAAGAAGTGGGTATTCACCCACGAAAGCTCATGCTGCAAAACATTGTGTATCAAGACTGCACATGAAATCGCTTTGGCTACACCCCCTCTGCGGGTGCAAGCTCCTTCTACAAGAACACAGGCAGCATCAATAGCGTTCCTCAGTATTGCCTCAATATCGCACACGTGCAGGGCTGCTATGTGGTCATCAATATATACGGTCACGAACCATTGTGCCATGACTGCATCGTCCAGGGAAGATGCAAGCTTTGGTAGGGTGGTCCTGCAATCCTTGTTTAGGTAGACGCCAAGCCCTGCCTCTTGGGTGGGGACAGGGGGGCAGGTCCTGCTTGTGAGTCACCTAAGTGGAATACCTGGCTGGTTCGACTTGAAGAAGAAAAAATGGTTACTTACTGTAACTGTGATTCTTTGAGATGGGAAGTGGGTCATGGAGTCCGCCTGCATCCCATCTCCTTTGCATCAGAGTCCAGTATCTGGGTGCTTGGTGTGAAGGAACCGAGGGGGATCGGGGCGGCGTTGCCTCATTTAGCCAGGGGAGGGGCCATCACCATGAAACACAAGTGCTGCCCCTCTATGGGTACTACTAGGCAAAATTCCCCGGCTTCGATGTGCTGGTCCTGCACATGACTAGGTGGAATATGTGTGTGAATCACATCTCGAAGCACCACGGTTACAGTAAGTAACCATTTCTTATCCTGTTTTCTGATTTTCAGCAAATCAGCAGGGTTCTGACCAGAGTGTGGGGTGAGGGACTCAGCCTAAACAATCGGTGAAGTAGGAGACCCTCTAGTTTAAAAAAAAGAAAAAAGCCACATAATTTTGCTTCACACGATCTAAATTTTCACGGTGAGATTCTGTGCTTGGAACCTGCAGCCTCAGAGCCCATAAGAGCGAAGGTGACTTTCAGCATCCCTGACACCCTCCTGTCCTGGGCTGCTCTGGATACTGTAACTCGGGGCTAGTTCTGCAAGAGTGCTGCAGTGAGGTCATCTCCAGAGCACCCTCTTCTAGCACAGGGGGACTTGCCGGTCCCCACACCTCATTTCTATCCTGGCGCGTCCTATAATTTTCCATAGTCCAGAGCACATAAAATAAACATCTCCTTCCGGGGGGTTCTGATACATTATAAATTAATTCATTTATTCATTTTCTCCCTTCTTGTCACTTTACCTTTCGCTCTGTGTTGCCTCCAGAAGCAGTAACCGGCCAGGGCAATGAGAACAGCCAGGAGAGGCAGGATCACCCCCAGAGCCACCCTCCAGGGATTGACTCTTGGGAAAAACAGCTCTGCAAGAGAAAGGGCCATTGAGTTGGGAACAAATATGTACATAAGAACAGCCATACTGGGTCAAACAAATGTTCCATGTAGCCCAGTATCCTGTCTTCTGACAGTGGCCAATGCCAGACGCCTCAGAGGGAATGAACAGACCAGGGCAATCATTGAGTGATCCATCCCCTGTCACCCATTCCCAGCTTCTGGCAGCTAGAGTTTTAGGGTCACCCAGAGCATGGGGCTGCATCCCTGCCCATCTTGGCTAATAGCCATTGATGGACCTATCTTCCATGAGCTTATCTAGTTTGGTTTTTTTTTTAAATCCCATTATAGTTTTGGCCTTCACAACATCCCTTGGCAAGGAGTTTCACAGATTGACTGTGAGTTGTGTGAAGAAATACTTCCTTTTGTTTGTTTTAAACCTGCTGCCTATTAATTTCATTCCCTGGTTCTTGGGTTATGTGTAAGGGTAAATAACATTTCCTTATTCACTTTCTCCACACTAGTCAATATGTTATCGCCCTCTATCATATCCCCTCGTCTCATTTCTAAGCGGAACAGTCCCAGTTGTTCCATACCCTTAAGCCTTTCATATCCTTAATCATTTTTTTGCCCTGCTCTGGACCTTTCCCATTTCTAATATATCTTTTTTGAGAGCGGGTGACCATATCTACACACAGTATTCAAGGTGTGGGCGTATCATGGATTTATATACCATATATACTTGTTCATAAGCCAATTTTTTTTAGTAAAAAAGGGAAGCACCAGAGCCGGGGGTCGGCTTATGAACGGGTATAGAGAGGGAGAGGTGGGACACAGCCCCTCCCCCCAACAGAGGGGGCAAGGAGAGGCAGCACAGCCAGCAGAGACAGAAGGGAAGAGGCGGGGCCAGAGTCTCTCTGCTTCTGGCCACGCTGCTCTCCCCCCAGCCTCCGAAGCAGCCGCGCTGCCTGGCCCATCAGAGCAGGCTGCGGCCGCGCCGCCCGGCCCAGCTCCAGCCAGGCCAGAGACATCCTCCCCTGGCCCTCCCCAGATAAGGTGGGAAGGGATGGGATGGGGAGAGCGTGGGGGTCCCGGGCTCGTCCCCTGACTCCCAGCTTCTCCCCCCCAAAAAAATTTCCCCACCAGTTGCTGTCCCGGCTCGTCAGGGTAAGAAGCTGGCGCGCCGGGACACTTTGTTTACGTAGGTTTACCTCCGTGCCTGCGGACCCTCGAGGTAAACAAACCATCTCGGCCCCCCAGCGGCTTATCCTGATGGCCCAGGAGCCAAAGTTTGCCGACCCCTGAATTATAGGGTCGGCTTATGAACGGGTTATAAAAAATTTTCATTTTTACTTATCCATCTTGTGGAGGAGTCAGCTTATAAATTAACCGGTTTATGTTCGAGTATATACGGTATATTTATTATGATATTATTACTCCTGGGGGGATTCTGCACCCAAAAAATCAATATTCTGTGCCCCCAAATTCTGCAAAATTCTGCATATTTTATTTGAATTAATAATGCAATATAATCACACCAGTTTCCATTGTTTTGGTACGTTATTTAAACTACAATACAGAAAGAAGTCACAATAACTATTCAGCATTTCCTAAACATATGAAAATTAAGTTACAAACACTTGGTAACCAATACCCTGCATTCCAGTTATAATCCTGGATTTTCATTTAAATTACATTACAGAACACCAAACAGCAAAAAAACAAATACAAAAAGTAGGATGTCATTTTAAATTGCTTAGACTTTCCCACATGAAAGTTGTACAGTTTTGCTAATTATTGTCCTGGACCTGGCATGGTACTTTGGGAAGTGTTTGGTTCTGATTGTCCTGACATTTTATTGACTGCTTGGTGAATGTTTTATCTGCCCTCAAAGTCTTTTTTTTTTTTTTTTAATGTGTAAGTACAATAAATCCTGAGCTGTAATCTAAATAAATAAATAAAATAAAAAATACATATATGGAGATATACCTATCTCATAGAGCTGGAAGGGACCCCGAAGGATCATCGAGTCCAGCCCCCTGCCTTCACTAACAGGACCATTTTTTTTGCCCCAGATCCCTAAGTGGCCCCCTCAAGGATTGAACTCACAACCCTGGGTTTAGCAGGCCAATGCGCAAACCACTGAGCTATCCAATCTAACCCCATTGTGCCACTTTGGCACAGGAAAAAAGTGAGACAGCACATAGATCTCCCTAAATCCAGGATTCCCTTCCTGTCATTTATAAGTAAGAATTACATCACTCCGGCAACGTAGGGGCCTGAAAAGTTTCACAGGTTTTATACTCCTGGGTGAATTGACGGAGAATGGGAACAGTTAACTAAAAATAGGAACAATTGGCCTGCTGCTGCATTTCTGCCTCTGAGAAGGAGATCAATTAACCATCAACAGCAACTTTAACAACTTTACTACAGTCAGGGGGCTACATTTGTGCCTCCGAGAATGAGATCAATTTACTCAGGCAGGCTGCTTCATTTGTGCCTCTAGCCTGCCTCCTGCATAATAAAAAGCCCGACCCTCACACGCCAGGGAGCTGCAGAGAGAGGGGCCTCTTTCTCGCTCTTCTTGTTGGGATGCACATAGGTACCCCGCTGCCATCCCCCCGCCGGTGATCATGCAGGCACGTATGCCTAGCCCCCCTCCCTCCCATCTCTGAGGCTGCGCCGGCAGGGCACGCTGGAACCGTCGCGCTGCCTCCTGGGCTGCCTGGGAAGTGGCTTGTGTCCCTGGCCCCGGCGGATTTTTTTTTCATTTTTCTTCATTGAGAACTGAGACGTTCACAGCGCGCACGCACACACACACACACACACACACACACACACGCACACACACGTCAAATACTAACAAAAATACTTTTGCTTGAAGCGTAACATGACTTTGTTTCTTAGAATCCAAAACCTTAACACACAAGAACCCAAAACAGAGAGGGGGGCAGCTCCCTAAGGCAGCAGGCACAACTCCCACCTTAAAGGGTCCTAGAGCTTGGTCTCCAGCACAAGCCCAAATATCTACACTGCAATTTAAGCTGCCCTTAGCCCAAGCCCTGCAAGCCAGTCCGCTGGCATGGTCCACCAGTGGATTTTGAATTACAGTGTAGGCATATCCAAAGACAACTAAGGTTGCTCAGAAGTTACTAAGAAGTGCTCAGCATGTTGAAGGCCCAGGCCAATACATAGGAGACACAACGATAAATACTCTCTGCCCACGTCTGCAGGGTCTCTGTCTATCCATGTGCGGCACGGACGGGCACTGACCTGCTACGTAAATGGTCGACTCTCTCTCCTGGTCGAGTCGGGGGTTCCTGACACAGCAGGACACTTTCCGGTTGGACTCTTCTGTTAGAACAATGGCAATCTCTGTCTGAAACAGGCCATCGGCCTCTTGGGATATTTTTTCAGAGGCTGATGGTAAGAGCTGCCCCTGGAGATCTTTCCACTGAGCCTTGGGCTGTGGGTACCATCTGGATGATCGACACACCACCCGGATCCCTCCGTCCTGATGTCCCTCCACAGAGATGCCAGGAGCAGAGCCCAAACCTACAGAAGAAATAAATAAATTTGTGATGATCCTACAGTGCCCAGCAATGAGCCAAAAGCTTTATTACACTGTTATCAAAAGCCATTTCCTATCAAACTAATAATTGAATGTGAGTCCATGAGTGCGGTAGGTCAGTTAATCTGGTCAGATTCCTATTTGATACACAGTAAAATTAATGTTAATGTCAGGGCTTTTTCTTGCTCTAGTTTAGTTAAACTGATTTAGTTAATCAAGGGCAAATCTGAAATCAGGAAGGAATTGACTCAAGCTAAATCAACATAAGCCATTTCCAAACCCATGTAAGTGTCCACACAGAGCTTTGCACTAGTTCATTGAAACCAGTGCACATGTACGTGCAGACAAGCTTTAAATAATTCACTAATAAAAAACGTCATTCTAAGGGAGTTCAGGTTGCCTTGGCCTCCATTATCTAGTGTTTGTGGGTTTGTTTTGCTCAGTGTAGTTCTTGGCTTTCAGAGGTACCAAATTGTCTGCTACCCACTTCTGGCATTCTGCAGGGGGCCTGGCCTGTTCACTTTTCAATACGGCCAAACCCCTGCCCCTTCGCTTCCCCCCGAGGCCATGCCCCCCAGCCAGGCCAGAAGCTGGAGCCCGGCCAGCTCTGGGGAGCCACACACCGTGATGAGCTGCCAGAATGTTAATAACCGGTTCCCTACTGGGTCTTTGGCGGCGGGTCCTTCACTCGCTCCGGGTTTTCAGCGAACGACCCGCCGACGACGACCCGGTAGGGAACCGGTTATTAAGCACCACCCGGTGAGTACAAGCCCGAGACCCCCCCCCCCCCCCCAACCCCCCGGCCCCCCCCCCCCACCCCCCCCCCGAACCCCCCCCCCCCCCCCACACCCCCCCGACCCCCCCCCCCCCCCCAGCCCCCCGGGCCCCCCCCCCCCAACCCACCCCCCCCCATTCCCCACCCCCTGACCGCCCCCCAGAACCTCCGCCCCCTCCAACCGCTCCCTGCCCCTTATCCAACCCCTCCTCCCAGCCCCACCCCCTAACCATGCCGCTCAAAGCGTCAGGAGCTGCAGAGCTGCCCAGGAGCGGTCCCGAGCGCTGGCGCCGGGCTCTGCGAGAGGGGGGAAGGTGGGGGAGGGGCCGGGGGAACCTCCCCAGCCGGGAGCTCAGGCAGGCCGGACAGGACGGTCCCGCAGGCCGGAGTTTGCCCACCCCTTTAACAACCGGTTCTAAACCGGCTTCTAAATTTAACAACCATTTCGTGTGAACCGGTGCGAACCGGCTCCAGCTCACCAGTGCACACACCCACCACCTGCACTGGGTGGGGGGCCGGGGAGGCAGCGACATGGGCAGGGGGCTGCTCTCAGGCCCCCCCAACCTGGGCAGATGGAGGAGCCCAGGCTCCCCAGGCCAGTTTCTGGCTTCCAGCTTGGCTGGGGGCCGAGGCCTCAGGGGGAAGAGGAGGGGCAGGGCCACAGAGGGGATGGAGCCTCGTGCCCCCCCCCTTTTAGGAAGAATACGTCACCCCTTACTGGGGCTGGTGACTCTGCATTGGGAACAAGGAGGGAGGCTGTAGCTAGTTAAGTGGGGAGGTGGTCGCTCGGGGTGGCTTTGCAGAGAGCGGCAGAAGAGGGCACCGGAGTGGTTTGTTGGGGGAAAGTTCACTGGCGCCGAAGATGACCAGGAGCACCCAAGACTCGCCCCTGGACTGGAACTTTGCTCAGGATCCCTGAGCTCTGAATGTAGCTGCGGTGCTCAGCATCTACCCTCTCGTATGGTGGTACCACCAGGCTGGTGGGTCCTGCTGTTGGATCTCACCCCGTTTTCCTGTTCCCACTATATTCTCCCCTGTTGTTTGTCTACCGTCATCCTTCTGTAAGTCAATATTTCCCTTTCCTATACTTGTGGTACTATTCTGGGGTGTGTGCATTTACCCGGGGGGTTGGAACAGGTGCCCTTGTGGTGGAAGGGAATTACCCCGATGTGCTCCACAAGTGCAGAATTAAGTGCAGAATTAAGGCTGCGCAGCAGCACCTTGTCCTTTTCCAAACTGCAGAGAGCAGCTAAACTTTATTTTCTGAAACCCAAGAGATACAAAGTAACACAACACACCATCCCAGCCCTGCCACCTGCACTCTGCCTCCTGGGCTGGCAATAGGCACTACGAACGGTTCAGTAAAGGGGGTGCCATAACACACGGACGTGAGGAAGGGCGATGAGAAGGTGCCATTGCTGGTGTTGTGTTTCTCGGATTGGGATTCCTGCATCTATCTGCCTGCACTCCCACTGCCTTCCCCGTGTCCGAGTCGCTGTACTGACTGGGGGAGGGATTCATTCGAGCAGGCTGGCAGAGCTGTCACTGTGATCGGAGGAGAGGGATCACGCCGGTGTCTCATTTCAGTGCTGAGGTCTGTAGGCTGTGTGTGTCGGCAGAAGTGCACAGAGGTTGCCATGGGGGTTGTCAGCAGTCTGGTGTTCGCTGCACCTGACCTAAGCCTCATATCACGGTTACAGACCTAGCTACACCTGTCCCCTGGCTGGTCTGTCTGGCAGCACCTTCAGGGGTCAGACCTCCTGCCTTCACCTGTCCTAGGGGGCAATTCCTCAGCTCTCCCACTCTTAGACCAGGTGCTGGCTACAGGATTCTCTGTTACTGTTACTGTGGGTGCCAGACACCAGCCGAGATCAGTCCCAGCTGGTGGCATCAGTGAGGGGAGGATCAGAGCCATCGTCTGGCGCCCTGGTGTGCACAAAAACATTGTAATAACCACCCGTTCATCTCACCTGTCTGTTTATTGGTGTCTGTGTGTCTCATTAATCCCTGGCTCTAATGACCCTACATTTAGCCCACTAACACTACCCCCGAGTCCAGTGAGACACAGCAATGTTCAAGGCAATCTGAGCGTGGGTCTGGATTTTAGAGCCCTTAGAAAAAACAGCTGTTAACAGTCAACTAGAATAAACCTCAACCAGAGCAGAGCTGCTGCCCCACTATAATGAGATCAATCAGGTGTCACCTCGCAATGGCCCCTCTGACCCCACTCATTACCCTGCTGAAGACGTCAAAGTATCACAACAAGTTACTGACCTGCCACCTGCAGTTCCAATAAAGCTTCTTCATAAGTGACACGGGACTGAAAAAAGCACGTGTACTGTCCCTTGTCGGAGAGTCGGATATCGCGTAGTCTCAGGGAAACTCTCCCATTGGTGATGTCGTCTCTCAAGAGCTCAGTTCTTCCTCCATATTCCGGCACCTGCTCTCTGTACTGATCCTGCCCATCACGGTACAGGTGCACCACTGCAGAGAACTTGGATCGGAACCATCTCACCTCCATGTTCTCAGCGCTCATCCTGGGGGAGAGGTGGCAGGGCAGGACGGCCTCACCCCCGAGGGAGGCAGTGACTGGACAGTCAGGTCCAATCACTGTGAACTGTGCTGTGAAATGTACAATGAAAAAAGGCAATTAAATCGGCGAGAGGTGGCATTAATTCAGCAGTGAGATATACAGTAAGAGAGCGCCCTGCACTAGCAGTGAACACCATGTACCCAGGCAGTGCTCTCGACATGTCTATGAGTGCAGAGAGTCACAGGCTTGGCCTCGGACTTCCTCTGTGGTCTGCTCAAGGAATGTCCCTCCCCTTAGGTCTCAAGCCTTCAGCCATCACCTCTCTCTGGGCAAGGATCCACGTCCTTCTCTCGCCACACTGAGGTTTTACAGCTCCCTGCAATTCACTGTGGTTTTCCCAGCAGGCCTGAGAAAACTCCAGCACCTGCATTTTGCCTTCTCTCCCAGAGCTACGAACAGCATGTGCCAGCGGTTACCAGTAACCAAATAGCTCTTCCAAAGCAGAGCAAAAGCCTGACAGAGAAAATGTTCCGTAAATCAAAAGTCTGAACACATTACGCTTATACCAAATGATTCTCATCTGGCACATGAGACTCGCTGGTAGGGCCATCTTTAAACATTTCTATAATGGTATATGCTCTCTTGCTTAACAGGTCATGTCAGTTTGTAGCCCAAAATCCCAGGTCTCTTCTCAGTTTAAATCAAGGATTTAACCAAAAAAATTTTTGTTCTCTTCGACTTCTGGGAGCTGGTCTGAACTACTTTAAGCAATTTCCCCTCTGGGTGGTTGCGACAGGATCCCCAGGGTACAACTTGGAACTGGGGCCTGGGGGATGGGGACATGGGCCGGGGGCTGCTCTCTGTGCCCCCCACACACATTGCAGGCAGGTGGAGGGTCTGCTATGGCTCCCCACAGCTGCCTACACAGCTCTTATCATAGCTGGGCTGCGGCTCCAAGACCCTGACCCCCAGCCAGAGCCAGGTTGGGGAGAGCTGCGCGGGCAGCTGTGGTGACCCGGGGTCCCTCCACCTGCACTGAGTGGAGATCCGGGGGGCAGGGACACGGGCAGGGGCTGCTTTTGGCAGCTTCCAGATTGGCCGGGGGTGGGGACTCCAGGGGAAGAGGAGGGGCGGGGCAGGCCCTGGGGGGGAAGGGGAGGGGCCTCAGGTGGTGGGGGGCCCCCGGCCCTCCCGCTTTTGAGAAGGCTCCAACGCCCTTGGTTGAAATTCTCTAAGCTCTTCAACTAAAACCACATTATTTTAGGTAAAATGTAGAACAGATATATTAACTGCAGCAGCGATTCTCAAACTGTGGGTCGGAACCCCAAAGTGGGTCATCACCCCTTTTTAATGGGGTTGCCAGGGCTTGTGTTGCACTTGCTGGGCCCTGGGGTCGAAGTCAAAGCCCAGGCCCCACCATCCAGGACGGAAGCCAAAGCCCGAGGGCTTCAGCCCGTGGTGGCGAGACTCAGGATACAGATCACGCACCTGGGGCTGAAACCCTTGGGCTTCAGCTTTGCTCCCCCTCCCCCACCAGGGCAGTGGGGTGCAGGCTTGGGGGTCATGTAGTAATTTTGGTTGTCAGAAGGGGGTCGCGGTGCAATGAAGTTTGAGAACCCCTGAACTACAGAAAGATAGATTTTAAGTGATTATAAGTTGCAGGCAGGCAGATCAGAGTAGATTACATAAGAAATAAAACCACAGTGTAAATTGCACAGACTAAGTAAGATTTGAAACAAGCAGTTTCTCACCCTAACCGATGTTACAGGCAGCTCACAGTTCTTAATACACTGGCCGTATTCCCTTTCAGCCTGGGACCAGTCTCCCCGGTTCAAAGTCTTTGTCTTCCCTCAATTTGCCAGGTGTTCAGAGGGGGGAGCAGAGAGGCCCAGTTGTAATGTCATCGTCCCGCACTTACATTTTCTCTCCAGGTGCTAGAAAGATGCTTGATGTGACGTGGGGGTTGGTAGCCGCTGTGGCATGCGTGGCCTCTAAGAGAAGCCCGTGGGCGAGTGGATTCTCCTTGATGGGCCATCAACACCTGTCTGGCCAGTGACACTTGCTCCTTTGTTGCCACTGAAAGCCTAGCTCTGGGTGTCTCCCACTTACCACATATTTCAGTAACAAACCTATAGCAAATCTTCATAACCTCACATGAAATGATGGTACATAGAATTCACAGGATATTCAACAGATCAAGGGAAAGTGTGGGGCCCTTACTGAATGGGGTAGGCAAGCTAGTGACAGATGACGTGGAAAAAGCTGAACTACTCAATGCTTTTTTTTGCCTCAGTCTTCACAGACAAGGTCAGCGCCCAGACTGCTGCCCTGGGCAACACAGTATGGGAAGGAGGTGACCAGCCCGCAGTGGTGAAAGAACAGGTTAAGGGCTATTTAGAAAAGCTGGACGTGCACAAGTCCATGGGGCTGGATGCGCTGCATCCGAGGGTGCTAAAAGAGTTGGCGGATGTGATTGCAGAGCCATTGGCCATTATCTCTGAAAACTCGTGGCGATCGGGGGAGGTCCCGGATGATTGGAAAAAGGCAAATATAGTGCCCATATTTTAAAAAGGGAAGAAAGAGAACCTGGGGAACTACAGACCGGTCAGCATCATCTCAGTCCCTGGCAAAATCATGGAGCAGGTCCTCAAAGAATCCATTTTGAAGAACTTGGAGGATGGAGCTCGGCTGTTCTCAGTGGTGGCAGATGACAGAACAAGCAGCAATGGTCTCAAGTTGCAGTGGGGGAGGCCTAGGTTGGTGTCATAAACAGATAGTTAAGGGTTAATGCCTCTTTTACCTGTAAAGGGTTAAGAAGTTCACCTAGCCTAGCTGACACCTGACCAAAGGAACCAATGGGGGGACAAGATGTTTCAAAAAGTAAGGAGGGGAGTTCCCTTTGTCTTGGGTCAGTTTCAGTTCTGGCCGGAGAGGAAAAGGAATCAGGAATCAAACAGGGTAGTGAGTATTTAGTGAAGGAATTAGCTTATGTTTCTTTTCTGTTTGTGACTTGTCTTGGGCATTATAGGTATAATAAATTGGCTATTTTTTGATGTACTAAGAGTTTTGCCCAGGGGACATCCTCTGTGTTTTAAATCTGTTGTCTGTGAGATCAGCTTGTATGCTATCTCCCAGAGGTTTTTCTTTTACCTTTCTTTTCTTTAATTAAAAGCCTTCTTTTTAGAGACCTGATTGATTTTTCCTTGTTTTAAGATCCAAAGGGGTTGGATCTGGGCTCACCAGGAATTGGTGGGGGAAAGGAGGGGGGATGGTTAATTTCTCCTTGTTTTAGATCCAAGGGTTTTGGATCGGTGTTCACCAGGGAATTGGTGGAGGAGTCTCTCAAAACTACCCAGGGAAGGGTTATAGTACTTGGGAGGGAAAGGGTTTTGGGGGAGAAGACAGAGTTCCCCAAATAACTCCAATATTTGGGTGGTGGCAGCATACTGATCTAAGCTGGTAATTAAGCTTATGAGTTCCCATGCAGGTCCCCACATTTGTACCCTAAAGTTCAGAGTGGGGGTGAAACCTATGACATGGTGAGCAGCGGTGGGAGATTGTAAAAGAACCAAGCCAGATTTTTTTTTCTTCTCTCTCTCTCCTTGGAGATGCTGGGGAAACAGTGAAGGAGAGATACAGATCTTATCTTTTGACCTGAAGGCAAACAGGTTAAGTTTTTCTAACAAGGGCTTTTTGTTAGAAGAAAGGTTCCCAGCTGTGAACAGCTGGAAAGTAATTAGCATATTGCCAGACAAGTTACAAAACCAGTTTTCCTTGTTTCTTTCTTACTCTGAGTGGTCAAGTTCCAATAACAAAGGAATTTACAAGCTGGGTTGTTTTTTTTTCTACCTCTCAAACAAAGATAGCTAGGGGAGACCAGAAAAGCAACACTGAATACTGTGGAAGTCTCTGGTAACTAAGCAACCCTGAGCTGAGACATCCCAGTCAGTGAACTGCAGGGGGGTGTGGCCCAGCAGAAGAAAGCAGGAAAATGACTAGCAGTGACACAGCCAACAAGCTCGAGCTAGCTAGGTTGGAAGCAACAGAGAAAGAAAATGAACATAAAAGACGGCTAGAACTAAGACAATTAGAAATTAAGGCAGAGGCAGCAAGGGTGGAGGCAGAGGCAGCTGCCCACAAGAGAGCTATAGAGGCAGAGGCAGCAAGGGTGGAGGCAGAGGAAGCTGCCCACAAGAGAGCTGTGGAGGCAGAGGAAGCTGCCCACAAGAGAGCTATGGAGGCCCAGAGGGAGGCCCAGCAACATGAACTGGCTGTTATGGAGTTGAAGAGACAAAATCCTCCACCTGCTGGCTCCACTTCCCCAAAAATCCATAAATGGGAGCGACTATGTCCACAGTATGATGAATCCAGTGATATTGCTGAATATTTCCTCACCTTTGAGAGACTATGCACTCTCCATACCATTCCTGAAGAACAAAAGATGACCACATTGGTAGCCAAATTGACTGGAAGAGCTCTGGATGTATTCAACAAGATGCCTATTGGGGAGGCTTCTGACTATGGTAAATTTAAGGATTTGGTTTTAAAGCAATTTCAAGTTACACCTGACACTTACAGAGTCAAATTTAGAACCCTTCAGAGAGGGCTTGGACTAAGTAATACAGCTTATGCACACCAGATAAAGGATCTGTTAAAGAAATGGGTCGACGGCAGGGGTGTAACTACCTTTGAAGGAATGATTGATTTAATGACTCAGGAACAATTCCTGAATATGACCAAGGATCATATTAAACAGTGGTTATGGGATAAGACAATGGACTCAGTCGAAAGTCTTGCTTCTTACACTGATCAATACGAACAGTCCCAGGCCGCCAGTGAGGCGGGGAAAATCAACACAAAACGGGTGGAGGGAGCAGAGGGAAAACCTCAAACCACACCCTACCACCAGGGGCAGCCCAAGGCCCCACCTACATCCCAAGTTAAACCCCAAACCCCTTATCGTCACACCACACCAGTCTCCAGCAACCCACCTCGCCCCGGTGATACCTTAGCAGGCCGATGTTTTAAATGTAATGAACTGGGACATATAAAGGCCCATTGCCCCAAGAACCCCAACCGATTACAGTTCATTACACCACAATCACACCAAAGATCCCCAGGCCCAGATGCCTCTCAAATACCCTTGGAGCGAAGGGAAACCTTGAGAGTGGGCGGAAAGGAGGTTATCGCGTGGAGGGACACTGGAGCACAAGTGTCAACTATCCACCAATCCCTAGTGGACCCCAGATTCATCAACCCAGAGGCGCCGGTGACAATCCAACCCTTCATGTCAAACTCTTTAACCTTGCCTACAGCCAAGTTGCCTGTCCAGTACAAGGGCTGGTCAGGAATGTGGACTTTTGCAGTCTATGACAATTATCCCATCCCCATGCTGCTGGGGGAAGACTTGGCCAACCATGTGAAGCTAGCCAAGAGGGTGGGAATGGTCACCCGCAGCCAGGCTAAGCAAGCTTTCACACCTATCTCTGTTCCTGACCCTTCCACCAGGGCCCCGTCTGTGTTACCCGAGACTCAGACAGAGGTGGTGGAACCGGATCTTCTGCCCACGAGTGCTACAGCCGTAGTTGATCCAGTCCCAGAACCGGAACTAGCAAAGCAACCAGCACCAGAACCCTTGCCAACACTGAGTACAGCGCTTGCAAACCCGTCTACAACTACAACGCCAGAGGGCACCAGCGAGCCTGAACTGGCAGAAGCAGCAAATAATCCTACCCAAGAGGCTCAGCCAGAGCCTGAAATACCACATAGTGCACCAGCGGAGAGCGGTTCACACTCAGCGGAAACAACCTCATCACCTACATCGCTTCCAGAGGGACCAAGCCCAAGTCCACAGTCCAAGGAGGAACTGATGTCTCCAGCATCAAGGGAACAGTTCCAGGCCGAGCAGGAAGCAGATGACAGCCTCCAGAAAGCTTGGGTGGCGGCACGGAGCACCCCACCGCCTCTCAGCTCTTCTAACCGATCCCGGTTTGTTGTAGAACAAGGACTTTTATACAAGGAGACTCTTTCTGGTGGACACCAGGAAGACTGGCATCCTCAAAGGCAGTTGGTAGTTCCAACTAAGTACCGGGTAAAGCTCTTAAGCTTAGCCCATGATCATCCCAGTGGCCATTCTGGGGTGAACAGAACCAAAGACCGGTTGGGGAAGTCCTTCCACTGGGAGGGAATGGGCAAGGATGTTGCTAATTATGTTCGGTCTTGTGAGGTGTGCCAAAGAGTGGGAAAACCCCAAGACCAGGTCAAAGCCCCTCTCCAGTCACTCCCCATAATTGAGGTTCCCTTTCAGCGAGTAGCTGTGGATATTCTGGGTCCTTTCCCAAAAAAGACACCCAGAGGAAAACAATACATACTAACTTTCATGGATTTTGCCACCCGATGGCCGGAAGCAGTACCCTTAAGCAACACCAGGGCTAAAAGTGTGTGCCAGGCATTAGCAGACATTTTTGCCAGGGTAGGTTGGCCCTCCGACATCCTTACCGATTCGGGAACGAATTTCTTGGCAGGGACCATGAAAAGCCTGTGGGAATCTCATGGGGTGAATCACTTGGTTGCCACCCCTTACCACCATCAATCCAATGGCCTGGTGGAGAGGTTTAATGGAACTTTGGGGGCCATGATACGTAAATTCGTAAATGAACACTCCAATGATTGGGACCTAGTGTTACAGCAGTTGCTTTTTGCCTACAGGGCTGTACCACATCCCAGTTTAGGGTTTTCACCTTTTGAACTTGTGTATGGCCGCGAGGTTAAGGGGCCATTACAGTTGGTGAAGCAGCAATGGGAGGGGTTTACGCCTTCTCCAGGAACTAACATTCTAGACTTTGTAAGCGACCTACAAAACACCCTCCGACACTCTTTAGCCCTTGCTAAAGAAAACCTAAAGGATGCTCAGGAGGAGCAAAAGGCCTGGTATGATAAACATTCCAGAGAACGGTCCTTCAAAGTAGGAGACCAAGTCATGGTCTTAAAGGCGCTCCAGGCCCATAAAATGGAAGCGTCATGGGAAGGGCCATTCACGGTCCAGGAACGCCTAGGAGCTGTTAACTATCTCATAGCATCCCCTACCTCAAATATGAAGCCTAAGGTGTACCATGTTAATTCTCTTAAGCCCTTTTATTCCAGAGAATTAAAAGTTTTCCAGTTTACAACCCAGGGAACAGATGACGCGGAGTGGCCTGAAGGTGTCTACTACAAAGGGAAAAGTGACGGTGGTGTGGAAGAGGTGAACCTCTCCACGACCCTTGGACGTCTGCAGCGACAGCAGATCAAGGGTTGATACACTATCCCGTGAAAGTTTCCCAGAATTAACTGGTTAAATCGTCCTTGAAATGTGAAAAGTCTTGTAGTTTTTACATAATTAGTAGTATATGTAAAGGTGCATGTGTTTTATTAATCTGTTTATTCTAAAGTTCTAGGAAAAAAATCACAGCCAGTGCGGTCCAACACTGTCTGAGATTTGGGGGGCGTGTCATAAACAGATAGTTAAGGGTTAATGCCTCTTTTACCTGTAAAGGGTTAAGAAGTTCACCTAGCCTAGCTGACACCTGACCAAAGGAACCAATGGGGGGACAAGATATTTCAAAAGGAAGGAGGGAAGTTCCCTTTGTCTGGGTCAGTTTCAGTTCTGGCTGGAGAGGAAAAGGAATCAGGAATCAAACAGGGTAGTGAGTATTTAGTGAAGGAATTAGCTTATGTTTATTTTCTTTTGTAACCTGTCTTGGGCATTATAGGTATAATCAAATTGGCTATTTTTTGATGTACTAAGAGTTTTGCCCAGGGGAACATCCTCTGTGTTTTAAATCTGTTGTCTGTGAGATCAGCTTGTATGCTATCTCCCAGAGGTTTTTCTTTTACCTTTCTTTTCTTTAATTAAAAGCCTTCTTTTTAGAGACCTGATTGATTTTTCCTTGTTTTAAGATCCAAAGGGGTTGGATCTGGGCTCACCAGGAATTGGTGGGGGAAAGGAGGGGGGATGGTTAATTTCTCCTTGTTTTAGATCCAAGGGTTTTGGATCGGTGTTCACCAGGGAATTGGTGGAGGAGTCTCTCAAAACTACCCAGGGAAGGGTTATAGTACTTGGGAGGGAAAGGGTTTTGGGGGAGAAGACAGAGTTCCCCAAATAACTCCAATATTTGGGTGGTGGCAGCATACTGATCTAAGCTGGTAATTAAGCTTATGAGTTCCCATGCAGGTCCCCACATTTGTACCCTAAAGTTCAGAGTGGGGGTGAAACCTATGACAGTTGGATACTAGGAAACACTATGTTTGTCAAGCCGGGCCTTAAAAACCTCTAAGGATGGAGATTCCACCACCTCCCTAGGTAACCCATTCCAGTGCTTCACCACCCTCCTAGTGAAATAGCCTCTGGCATGTAAGCTGCTCCTTGGATTGTGCAACTGAATGACACTAGCCAATATCTCCGGTCCCAGACACAACTCTAGGAACCTCCGTCTTCCAGTGTCCAGTTATACCCGCTGGATGCTGCAATCTTATACGAGTTCATCAATTTAACAAAGAAATTGATATGTACCAATTGGCTTGTTATCCCAAGGGGAGTCTCTGACACACTCCAAACCAAACACACTGCTTCAGGTAGAATAAACAAACAGATTTATTAACTACAGAGATAAATTTTAAGTGATTATAAGGCAAAGCACAACAAGTCAGATTTGGTCAAATGAAATAAAAGCAAAACACATTCTAAGCTGCTCGTAACACTTTCAATGCCCTTACAAACTTAGATGCTTCTCCACAGGCTGGCTGGTTGCTCTTCAGCCAGGCTCTCCCCTTTGATTAGCGCTTCAGTCGCTTGGTGGTGGTGTCTGTAGATGTAGGTGGAAGAGAGAGAGCCTGGCAAACGTCTCTCCCTTTTATCATGTTCTTTTTTCCTCTTGGCTTTGTCCCCCACCCGCCCCCTTCAGAGTCAGGTGAGCATTACCTCATCGCAGCCCCAAACTGACCAAGGGAAGGGAGGTGACTCACTAGAGAGTCCAACAGATCCTTTGTTGTTGCCTAGGCCGGTGTCCTTTGTTCCTGTGAGGCTGGGCTGGGTTTGTCCCGTCCATGCACTGATGAGGTGTGAACTGCCCCTCTGTTCTTGGACAGTTTTTGCCTGGGCTCATTTTAAGCCATGAGGACACATTTTCAGCCTCATAACAACATACATGAAATTATAACCTATAACATTACTAAAACGTTACTTGTAACAACAATTACTATAACATTACTGTAGGAGAACACTTCAACCTCCTTGCCCACACAATAGCAGATGTCAAGGTAGCCATCTTACAGCAAAAGAACTTCAGGACCAGACTCCAAAGAGAAACTGCTGAGCTTCAGTTCATTTGCAAATTTGACACCATCAGCTCAGGATTAAACAAAGACTGTGACTGGCTAGCCAACTACAAAAGCAGTTTCTCCTCCCTTGGTGTTCACACCTCAGCTGCTAGCAGAGGACCTCACCCTCCCTGATTGAACTAACCTCGTTATCTCCAGACTGATTCTTGCCTGCATATTTATACCTGCCTCTGGAAATTTCCATTACATGCGTCTGATGAAGTGGGTATTCACCCACGAAAGCTTATGCTCCAATACGTCTGTTAGTCTTTAAGGTGCCACAGGACTCTTTGGTGCTTATAACATTACTGTAACAACGATGCTCAGTGCATCTTGAGCTTTCCGAAGACATCCGACATGACAAACTTTGCATTGGACACCACACAATCATTTTTACAAGGATGAACATGGGGTGCTGGGTGTTCCCCCGAGTTACAGAGCGTCACATCCTCCCCGATGGAGTAGATTACAGTCCTGAGCCCACAAAGCTACATATAGCACATATAGATACTATTTATCAAGGGGTACAAAAATACACAGAACATTCATAATGTTAATTCGATAGTCCCCAAAATACTGCATGTGGTTCCAATACCGGTCACCCAGAGTTCACATGTGAACGTTATACACTGTCCCTATTATCTCTGAATAGGGCTCGTTGGGTATAATGGATACTGGGGGGGTCTGGTTCTCTGATACACCAAGGAGTTTTCATGCTGCTCCAGTGTGGAGGCCTCTCCAACCGGTGTAGGGATGGTGTAAGGGCCTGCAAGGTGTAAAGATATGAAAATTGATCATCATCACTATGCAGGTAAAGTTACAGGTCCGATAATGGAGAGGGAGAAGGCGGCAGATAGAAAAGTGCGGGAGGCAGAGAACCAGCCATTGTGGAACTGCACAGAAAAGGGTGGCGGGGGGGTCTCAGGGCAGAGACTCAGCATCTGGAGAGACAGAGAGAGCTGGTTAAATTAGCAGGATGGAAACCACAGCAGGAAGAACCAAAATGCCGGAGTAGTTGTGGAGCAGCCCTGGGGGTGGAGTGGGACATAAGGTCTTCACCAAGGGCACAGAATAAAGAAGCCAGTAAATATCCTCCCATCCTCATTGTGAGATGAGGTCTCGCTCTCGGCCCTAGTCAGATGTGCCTAGTGCAATGTGAATGACTTGTGGGTTTTCATTTCACAACCGGAGAGACGGGGATTCATGATTTGGTTGTGGCTGAAGAGTCTGATCTGTGACTTACACAGTCCGGCAGCGCAGTATGTAGGAATTGGATAGTGTCCCTTTAAATAGTTTGTGAGCCCTGTAATGATGCTCACCACGTTCTATGTCTTAGAAGCCTCCAGTCAGAGCAGCAGCGTGTGTAGAGCTAGGCCTGACAAGATTGTGTATAGGTAGCAAACATGGCTACTGGGAACCCAGCAGTGACCTGTGGTTTCTCCACGTTGCTGGCTGTTGGCAGGTTGTGCAGATGTGGTTTATAAGACAAGGCAGTGATACAAGATGGATGTTAGTGAACAGCAATAGAACAGCAGCAAACCCAGCGAGGAGGCCGGAGCTNATCTTGAGCTTTCCGAAGACATCCGACATGACAAACTTTGCATTGGACACCACACAATCATTTTTACAAGGATGAACATGGGGTGCTGGGTGTTCCCCCGAGTTACAGAGCGTCACATCCTCCCCGATGGAGTAGATTACAGTCCTGAGCCCACAAAGCTACATATAGCACATATAGATACTATTTATCAAGGGGTACAAAAATACACAGAACATTCATAATGTTAATTCGATAGTCCCCAAAATACTGCATGTGGTTCCAATACCGGTCACCCAGAGTTCACATGTGAACGTTATACACTGTCCCTATTATCTCTGAATAGGGCTCGTTGGGTATAATGGATACTGGGGGGGTCTGGTTCTCTGATACACCAAGGAGTTTTCATGCTGCTCCAGTGTGGAGGCCTCTCCAACCGGTGTAGGGATGGTGTAAGGGCCTGCAAGGTGTAAAGATATGAAAATTGATCATCATCACTATGCAGGTAAAGTTACAGGTCCGATAATGGAGAGGGAGAAGGCGGCAGATAGAAAAGTGCGGGAGGCAGAGAACCAGCCATTGTGGAACTGCACAGAAAAGGGTGGCGGGGGGGTCTCAGGGCAGAGACTCAGCATCTGGAGAGACAGAGAGAGCTGGTTAAATTAGCAGGATGGAAACCACAGCAGGAAGAACCAAAATGCCGGAGTAGTTGTGGAGCAGCCCTGGGGGTGGAGTGGGACATAAGGTCTTCACCAAGGGCACAGAATAAAGAAGCCAGTAAATATCCTCCCATCCTCATTGTGAGATGAGGTCTCGCTCTCGGCCCTAGTCAGATGTGCCTAGTGCAATGTGAATGACTTGTGGGTTTTCATTTCACAACCGGAGAGACGGGGATTCATGATTTGGTTGTGGCTGAAGAGTCTGATCTGTGACTTACACAGTCCGGCAGCGCAGTATGTAGGAATTGGATAGTGTCCCTTTAAATAGTTTGTGAGCCCTGTAATGATGCTCACCACGTTCTATGTCTTAGAAGCCTCCAGTCAGAGCAGCAGCGTGTGTAGAGCTAGGCCTGACAAGATTGTGTATAGGTAGCAAACATGGCTACTGGGAACCCAGCAGTGACCTGTGGTTTCTCCACGTTGCTGGCTGTTGGCAGGTTGTGCAGATGTGGTTTATAAGACAAGGCAGTGATACAAGATGGATGTTAGTGAACAGCCATAGAACAGCAGCAAACCCAGCGAGGAGGCCGGAGCTCCTACCTGACGCCAGCCTGTGAACCTGCAGAGCGAGGCAGAGAGCGCGTAGCCGGGCAGAGCGGAGCTCACTGTGGAGCCCGGGGAGAACGAGGGAACCTTCCCCGTCATCGTAGCTGGGTCTGGGAACAGGAGAAATAACAAACCAGACGGTGAATGAGTGAGTGGGACGCGGTGACAGCGCCATGGGGCAGTGGGGAGGAGGTAACAAGCCTCACTGGTGCCCAACATACACCAGAAGGGAAGGGATTTCCCCCACAGCACTTGTCTGCCCTGGCTCTGAGTCACTGTGCCAGCAGCCGATCCAGATACCACACCCACACCATGGCTGCACCTGTGGAGCTGTCTGGTCTATTAGATTGTAAGAAACTCTCCAGGGCAGGGATGGTCCCTGACTATTGGTGTGTCCAGGGCCCGGCACAACAGGGTCCCCATCTTGCTCGGGGCATTAGGCACTACTGTACAATGGGACGTATTAAGGAAAACAAGCCAGTGTGCTATGAATGGCCACTGATTGCTGTGGGGAAAAAGTAGCTCCATCGTCTGACCACACCTGTCCCAGGTGAGGGCTCTCAATGAGTCCCTGGACCTGGTGATTTTACATGTCAGTGGCCCACCCTCATTGGCTCCAGCCTTGGTGCAAATGTCAGGGATGAATTCTGAGCAGGGTCACCCCGGCTCTGTGTCCCCTGGGATCTGCAACATTTAAACCTCTCTCAGGGTACGTCTGCACTACAGGTGGGAGCGAGCTTCCCGGTGGGTGTAGACAGACACGTCAGTTCTGCTCGAGCTAGTTCACTAAAACTAGCAGTGTAGCTGGGGTAACCCAGGCAGCAGCTCGGGTTACCTGCCTGAGAACTAACCCGCCTGGACCCCCTTAGGTATGTACTTGGGCAGCTAGCCTGAGCCACTGCCCATGCAGCCCCCCGCTACACTGCTGTTTTTATTGCACTAGCGTCAGTCACTCAGGGCACGCTGCACCCAGGCATGCGGCTCCTGCCAGGCCGTGCAGTGGCCAGTGTGAACCAGTCTGTGTCTGTGACTTCCCCTAGCCTGGGACAGCCGCCAGCCAGTGTTGCAAACAGAGCGGCCAGCATTGGCCAGGAAGGGAGCCAGACCAAGGCTCCAGGACACAGACTCAAGGCCACCCCCCCCCCCCTCCCCCGTGACTCCAACTGACTGAGCTTTTGGGGCAGGTGAAGCACCCCCTGCCCTGGCAGACACCCATAGGGGGAGTGGCAGCAGTAACAGCACCTGCCCTCCCTCGGGGCAATGGCCCCACAGACTGGCAAGGGGCTGGCAGGGATACATTGACAAAGGTTCTTCTCTTCTTGTCTTTCACCCCCTCACTCTGGAACTTCAGTTTAGTGACTTAATAATAATGGGGAAGAAGGGGGGCAGAATCACAAACAAATACCCCCCCCCCCCATCACAACAGAAAAACTTCACATGGCGACTACTGGCCAACCAACATCGAACATCACTGAACAGAACCAATGAGTGACAGGGAGCCCAGCACTGTGCCAGACGAACAGAGCAATCTCCGAATTGGCAGGGACAGTCCCACAGCCAGGGTTACATTCAGAGTCAGGAGGCTCCGGTTTCTCCTAGGAATCCCTTCAGTGGGGCCTGTTGGTGCTAACAGCTCATCTGAAGGGTCCGTGCGGTGTGTGCGGGTCTCAGACCGAGCCCTGGAGCGGGGGATCCAGCGCCCAGAGCGCCCCTCCCTGCCGACTCCCGGACAGAAGCTTTGAACCCGCGCCTGTCTCTGCCAGGGGCTCCCAGGCTCTCTGACACCCGCAGCCGCTCCCTACGGGGAGTTCGCACCATAAATCCCCTTCTCACTTTCCGAGGCTGCTGCCCCCGCTCTGCACAGGACGTCACGAAGCCGGAGAGTTGGGACCGGACTCTTCATGGTCGTTGTTGTTCCATTTGTAGCTGCACTGACTGGGCCTAGCGCTCTCCCCTCCTGTCTCTTCCACTCTCTGAAAAAACAAAAGTACAAAAAGCCTCAGAAACGAACGGTCTGCATCCCTGGCTGACTGGGGCGGAGAGGAAATTCCTCTTAATGGAACAGCCCAACCCACAGGGCCCTGAGCTGGTGGGGATGAGCCTGGTAGGGGCAGTTTGCTGGGGGTGCCAGTGCTCCCCCCCGCTGCTATTCCTGCTCTCCAGGGGTCGCTGGGTTCTCAGTAATTCCCCTCTGCACAGCACCATCCACCACAGCTTTCTCCAGCCGCAGCATCAGCAAAAAGCCCCACCCAGTTTTCACTTCCCTGCACCCCCTACCCTGGGTGGAGGCAGAAGGAGGAAGGTGGAAGCAGGGGGCGCTGCAGGGGGAGGGGGAGCTGAAATCCGGAGTGACCGAGTGGGAACCGGGTGGGAAGCAACAGCTGAGCAGTGGTAGGAAGGGGAAGCTCAGAAAAGCCCTGAATGTAACTCGGGAACCTGGACTGTAGCTGGCTCAGCTCCTGCAGGCACTCGGGGGGCAGAGCCTGGCGGTGCCAGTGGGGGCAGCAGCTCTGGGACTCACAGACCCTCGGGGCGAGAAGGAGCTGTTTGTGCACAGTCACTTTCCTGCCAGGTGCAGTGTGAAAAACGGCTTTCGGCCTTAATGTTCTACTTAGGGTGCACTGAGCATGCTCAGTAATATCTGCTGAAGCATCACTTCACTCCGCCCTTACTTGGCACCAGATACTGTGGACTGCTTTTTACAGGGGCTAAAAGGGGCAAAGGGTGCAAACTGGAGAAGGGGGGAGGCCAGGGTCTGAGTGGGGGGTGAAAATTGACTGGCCCCAGGAGGTCAAGCAGCTGGAGGCAGAGTTAGGATAAGGGCTGAGGGGCAAAATCAGGGATGTGGGGGTAACTGTTACCCCCTCTGCCCCTGTCTGTGCTGGGGTTTTCCTCGGTCACCTTCTGGCAGCACCTCACTCCTGGGCTTAACCCCGGCGCCTTCCCCCTCCCACAGACATTACCTCAGCATGAGCTTCCAGGGCTGGGTTCTTAAAGGCACAGGCATCCCCATGCCTGGTCACCGCAGCTCCTCTCTGGCTAATGTCGCCTAGCCGGCCCTCAGGAAGAGACACAGCAAATCCAAACTACTTCTCTCTCCTCTCTACCCAGCCCCCAGAGACTAACATACACCTGCACGGAGACAAACCCATCCGGCTCCTCTTCACCCTACCGACTTCAACAGGTCGGTCCGAACGAGCCCTTTCATCTCCGGTGAGATATTACCCCAGCAGCTTGCTGGAATCTACACTCCCTTCGATCAGAAACCTTCTCAGTCAAGGCAACCGGGCGAGTGCATTGCCGCCGGCCGGGGCGATGGCCAGAGATCGCACAAGCGTAGCAGTAGATTGCAGGCACACAATTGGGATTTTAAATGATCCTCCACATGTTCAGCATCCCACTGAAATGAATCCAACCCCCGGTCACTTGGGCAGAAGTGTCGTGTCAGGAGGCTACACTGGCTGCACAGGGCCGGCTCCAACCGAGTGAAGCAGCGATTGAGGGGCCCGCCGCCATGCCGCCCCTTTCCATTGGCGACCCCAAGCACCTGCTTCCTGCGCTGGTGCCTGGAGCCGGCCCCAGCAGTAAGCGAGGCAGCGAAAGAGAGGCTGTGGAAATGGCCTCACTTCACGCCCTGGTCTGTGACACAGACTGCGCCCGGCAGGGTCCTTTGGGAGCCGAAGACTCGAGGCCTCCCCCCCACACCACTGCCAAGGCTCAGCACATTAGGACAAACCGGCAAATCAGAACCACCTGATGGACAGTGACCGGGACTGATCCCAACGTGCTCCCTGGGCCGGGCCAGCCGCAGATCAGGTCCGACATGCAGCTGCTGCCAGTGACACCGGACAGCAGGGTTTGGATTCACACTACGCCGGGTCGGCCCCAGCCCTTCCCCCGGGGCCCCCTCACCTACAGGCTCCGGGTGCGGGGCTGGGCCGGGCAGCGCCCGGGGCTGTAACCCGGGGAGCGCTGGGGAGGCGGCGCGGGGCCAGTCCCGGTTGTGCGGGGACCGGCAGCCGCAGCGGAGGAGACCACGGGCGCCCCAATGAGCTGCAGCCCCGCCCCCAGCCCCGCCCCTTCCGAAAAAAGAAGCAGGCGCAGGAGGGGGGCAAATAGCGGGGGGGAAATCCCCGCAGCTGCTCCCCGCCACCGGCACCGCCCCCTGCAACCCCCGCATCTCCCCAGCCGCGCCCCGAGACCCGCCCAGGGACCCACACGGCACGGGGGGTTTGCAGGCTGTGGTATCTCCGGCAGTGTCACCCCATAGGGAGGGCGGGACTCCAGCTCTGGAGCTGGGGCGGGGGCTGAGATCCAGCAGCTGCCGCTGGTCGGTGTCCTGGGACCTGCTTCCCAGCCGCACCCGCTAAGTACCAAAACCCCAAACCCACGTGGAGCCGGAGTTTCTGCAGTAGCAGTCCCCCAAGTGCCTGTTTCACCGCCAGACGTGTGCAGTGCTGCCCCCCAGGCCCCCCCACACCCGTCTCCTGCCCAAGCCGTAGCACCCACGAACCTGGGGGAAATAGGGCGTCCTCTGTTTATCCTGCCTCGGGGCGCTATTCAGCAGGTCTGGGCCCAGTCCGTCACCTTCAGCCAGTGATTTGAGCACTTCAATATAGACAGACCCAGGTTCACTTCCCCTCTGTCTGGGGGAGAAAAGACTTAAACTGGGGCCCCCCACACCTCATGGGAGCAGAACTGTCCCGTCCATAGGATGGGTTGGGGCGGTCGCCCCGGGCCCCTCGCTTCACAGGGATGCGGCGGGACCCTCGGGGGCAGAGCAGAGGCAGAGCAAGGGTGGGAAGAGGCAGGGTCTTGGGGGGAAGGGGTGGAGTGGGACAGGGCTGGGGGGGGGGGTTACCCCGGGCCCCGCACCCCCCTAGGGATGGCCCTGCATGGGAGACTGCGCTAAAATAAATATTCATTCCAGTAACTGAAGTTCGGCTGACTGGTCTATAGTTCCCTGTGTCCTCTTTGTTCCCCTGTTTAAGGATAGGTACAATGTTTGCCCTTCTGCAGTCCCCAGGGTCCTCAGCCATCCTCCATGAGTTCTGAGAGGCAGGGCTGTCCCTGGGGGGTGCAGGGCCCGGGACAAACCCCTCCTCCACCCCAGGCCCTTCTCCCAAACCCCCACCACTCCTCTTCCCATCCCTGCTCTGCCCCCATTCCACCCATTCCACCCCTTCCCCCAAGCCCCTGCCCCCTTCTCTCCCAAGCGACACCGGGAACCGGTGAGGTGGAGCAAGGCCGGTCACTCTGCCGCCGCCCCCGTGCCGCCAGACCCCACATCCTCCTGAAGCAGTAAAGCTGGTGACTCATGTGGGGGGGGGGCATGAGGGGCCCCCAATAAAGCCAATTAAAATGTCAAAAGTGTTGGGGGGAGGCCTGCCTAGAGTCGCCCCGGCTCAAACCATCCTATGGACGGGACGGCTCTGCTGAGAGATAATCATTAGCAGGCCTGAGATTGTGTCAGCTAGTTACTTACATGCCCTCAGGTGAATTTCATCAGCCTCCACCAACAAGAATACATCAAACTTATCTAAATATTCTTTACCTGTCCTTTCCCTATTTTGGCTGGCGCTCCTTCCCCCTTGTTGTGAATATTAATTCTGTTGAGTACCCAGTCACAATTAACCTTTTTAATGAAGACTGAAGCTAAATAGGCATTAAACACCCCAGTGTCAGTGACTGGGACACGGGCAATCATGCCTAGGGGTCAGTAACCAGGCATCAGAGCCCAGGGTCAAANAACAGCGGCGGTGCACTCAGGGGAGCAGGCGGAGCGGAGGTGAGCTGCGGCGGTGGGGGGCGCGGGGAGGGCCGCAGGAAGTAACCCTGGGGGAGGCAGAGGAACCGCACCCCCCCCCCGCTCACCTACGCCTCCTCCCCCGAGCGTGCCACTGCTCCACTTTTCCCCCCTTCCTCCCAGGCTTGCCTGGGAGGGAGGGGTAGGAGGGGAAATGCGGCACGCCCAGGGGAGGAGGCGGGACTGGGGATTTGGGGAAGGGGTTGGAATGGGGTGGGGAAGTGGGGGGGCGCAGGAAAATGTTTTTGCTTGGGGCGGCAAAAAACTTGGAGCTGGCCCTGGAACTGGGTTAGCTGGAATGAGGCAAATAAGGGGCAGGGCTGGGGCCAAGGCAGGGGCAGGCGCTATCACAGCCATGGGTGATGCTTTGAGTAGCCTTTGAACTGCTACTGCTGCTGCTGCTGGGCTGAAGAGCTGGGGGCCTGACTCTTCCAACCAATCAGGTGCTGTAGCCAATCAAGCAGCCTACTGCCGGCCAGCTGTGCTCATTAGAGCAGAGACTGGGTCTGATTCCTGACACTCAGCCTTCTTGAGGTTGTCAGTTATTAGCCCTCTTCCTTTGCTAAGTAGGGGGCCTGCGCTTTCCTTCGTCCTTCTCGTGCTCCTAACCTATTTACAGAACCTCGTCTTATTGCCTTTTTTGTCCCTAGCTAGGTGCAGCTAATTTTCTGAATTAGCCTTTCTCATTTTGTCCCTATGTGCTTGTGCTAGTCGTCTGGACTCATTCCGAGTAACTTGTCCTTGTTTCCACGTTTTGTAGGATTCCCTTTTGGTTTACAGGTCATTACAAAGCTCCTGGTGGAGCCATATTGACCTCTTTCTATTCTTCCTATCTTTCCTTCGCATCGGGAGAGCTTGCTGTTGTGTCGGACCTTTATTAGTGTCTCTTCGACAAACTACCAGCTCTCCTGAACTCCTTTTTCATGTAGATTTTCTTCCCGTGGGATCTTACCTGCCAACTCGCGGAGTTCGTTAAAGTCGGCTTTTGAAGTTCATTGTCCTTATTCCGCTACTCTGACTCCGTCCTTCCTTTACAATCATGGCATCTAGCATTTCAGGGTCGCTTTCACCCAAATTGCTTCCAACCTTCAGATTCACAACCAATTCCTTCCACCCCATTAGTCAGAATCACGTCGAAAATGGCTACTCCCCTGGTTACTTCCTCCACCTTCAAAAACAAAAGGTTCTCCCGGATACATTCCAAAAACTTATTGGAACCTTTTGTGTTTTGCCGTATTTCTTTTCCAACAGGTATCTTGGTAGCTAAAGCCTCCCATTAATACTAGGTCTTATGTTTTGTATATTTCTGTGATTTGTTCTAGAAATGCCACACCTACCTCCTTCTCCTGATTTGGGGGTCACTAATTGACCCCTATCATGACATGGCTTCTGTTTCCCCCCCTTTTATCTTAACCCATTGTAAGGGATCAGAGCATAGGCAGTCTTGCCTACAAGTCACAGCTGGAATGAGGTCTGCCTACCAGGGAAGAGAGTCGCTGGGTCAATGTTAGAGGAATCACAAAGCCAAGTCCCATAAAAAAGAGTCCGGGTCAGGCAGTGGCCCCTGCTGTCCCCTCCCCTTTTCCAGCGCCTTTGGTCCTTACACACAAAGACTTTCAACTGATCTACCTCTCATCTCCTTCTAGACCTCAGAACAAGTTAATAGATTCTTGATGTATAACATAACACCTCATCCCTTTTTCCCCTGCCTGTCCTTCATGAACAAGCCATACCCCTCTTTACTGGTATTCCAGTCATGAGATTTATCCCACCAAGTCTCTGTGATGCCAATTAAGTCATAATTTAGCTAATGTGCTAACGCTTCCAGTTCGTTCCCTGTACTCCTTGCCTTGGTGTACGTATAGACGTCTCTGACATGGGGTAGATTCTCCCACTGTTATCCCCCTCGCTGCTCCTGCGCCCCTGAGCTGTGCACTGGTACCTGAACTCTGCACAGTGTTCGAGTATCAGTCTCACCGATGCCATACGCAGAGCTACATTCTGCTCCCTGCTCCTAGTCACTACAACCCTGTTTATACAGCCAAGGGTCACATTGGCCCTTTTTGCTACAGCATCGCACTGAGAGTGTCTGTTTATTAGGACCCCTAAGTCCTTTCCAGAGTCACTGCTTTCCAGGAGACAGTTCCCCATTCTGTACTTAGGGCCTGCATTCTGCAGGACAAATTTTCAAAAGTATCTAGGCACCTCAAGATGCAAGTAGGTGCCTGTAGGAATTCCAAAATCTCTACACAAGTTAGGCAAACGCCTGTCACAGATGGTTAGATATACTGAACCTGCCACAGCTACAGGGTGATGAACTCGGTGGCTTCTTGAGGTCCCTTCCAGGCCTACTCATCTATGATATCTATGAAATCATACAATAAAGAGTAAACTTGTGCTAGAGGAAAAATAAAAAGACCAAAAATTGTGAAATAATTGTTAATTACAAATTCATGGTAAGAACATAGGAAATGTTCTGCTACAAACACGGGAAGTGATTGCTTAAATACTAGCATCAATTTATTATTTTCTGTGATTATTTATTATTACCCATGCGTCTGACGAAGTGGGTATTCACCCACGAAAGCTTATGCTCCAATACGTCTGTTAGTCTATAAGGTGCCANTCTGCACAGTGTTCGAGTATCAGTCTCACCGATGCCATACGCAGAGCTACATTCTGCTCCCTGCTCCTAGTCACTACAACCCTGTTTATACAGCCAAGGGTCACATTGGCCCTTTTTGCTACAGCATCGCACTGAGAGTGTCTGTTTATTAGGACCCCTAAGTCCTTTCCAGAGTCACTGCTTTCCAGGAGACAGTTCCCCATTCTGTACTTAGGGCCTGCATTCTGCAGGACAAATTTTCAAAAGTATCTAGGCACCTCAAGATGCAAGTAGGTGCCTGTAGGAATTCCAAAATCTCTACACAAGTTAGGCAAACGCCTGTCACAGATGGTTAGATATACTGAACCTGCCACAGCTACAGGGTGATGAACTCGGTGGCTTCTTGAGGTCCCTTCCAGGCCTACTCATCTATGATATCTATGAAATCATACAATAAAGAGTAAACTTGTGCTAGAGGAAAAATAAAAAGACCAAAAATTGTGAAATAATTGTTAATTACAAATTCATGGTAAGAACATAGGAAATGTTCTGCTACAAACACGGGAAGTGATTGCTTAAATACTAGCATCAATTTATTATTTTCTGTGATTATTTATTATTACCCATGCGTCTGACGAAGTGGGTATTCACCCACGAAAGCTTATGCTCCAATACGTCTGTTAGTCTATAAGGTGCCACAGGATTCTTTGCTGCTTTTTACAGATCCAGACTAACACGGCTACCCCTCTGATATTATTAAAACCGTACACTAAGTAGCACAATGACACCCATGCGCACAGTGTTAACTAAGGCGTGCCAAGGAAAACAGGAGTAACCAAAACACTGCTTTTAAAAATGAATGGATAAATAAATAAATAAATTGGAGTGAAGTTGCATTCCCACTGGCTTATGGGAAACAGAGTAACTGTCAGGCCATCAGAACAGCAGATCAGACCCACATAAAGTGACAATGGATTATTATGTAACAAGACATACAGGGCAATGTGCTTTAACACCACAGCCCTGGGGAGGGGCGCTGCGATGGGCCGGTCAGGAACACCAGCCTCTGCCCCCATGTCCTATTTTGCAAACCACAGCAGATGGCTCATCCCATTGTGGTAACAGGGCCGGTGCAAGGATATTTTGCGCCCTAGGCGAAATTTCCACCTTGTGCCCCCCCACACACACACACATCAGTTCATTGAGGGGCAAATCCCAACAAACCTTTATAGACCCCAGGGGCCAACCTGCCCAGGGCCCAGCCGCGCCCAGGGGCTGCTCCCCAGACCAGGTTCCCCCCTCCCCGTCCCCTGAACTCCCCTGGAGGGTGCGCAACCCTCCCGTCAGCCCTCCCCTCCCCACCCCACCCCGGCAGCCCCTGCCCCAAGTCCACTCATTGGCTTTGCCGGGCTTGGGCCGCTGCAGCAGCTCGGCAGGGAGAAGCCGCCTTCCGGAGGCACCAGAGAGCCAGAGCGTCGGCTTGCGGAGGCGGCGAGCCCCAGCCATGGAGGAGTCCGCGCGGCGCAGGGGGGCAGCAGCCCTGCAAAGGCGGCAGCGCCGCTAGCGGGGAGCAGCCGCACCCCTTGCCCCTCCTGCCCAGGCTGCGGCCAGGCGCCCCCCCGGGGGCTCCTGCAGTGGATGCATGCGGGCAGAGGACCCCGTGCATCTCCCAGCTCCTCCCTCGCCGCGCTCAGGCTCTGCGGCTCCCGGGACTGAGCTGCCACCGTTGCTGCACCTCCCAGAGCAGGCTCAGGGCCCCGCGCCCCGGCAGTGGCTCACATGCCCGGGAGCCGCAGACCCCGAGCACAGTGAGGGGGGAGCTGGGGGGCGCACGGGGGCATCTGCCTGCATGCATCTGCTGCAGCCTGCAGGAGCCCCCGGGGAGGGTGCCAGGCTGCAGCCTGGGCAGGAGGGGCAAGGGGCGCGGCTGCTCCCCACTAGCAGCGCTGCCGCCTTTACAGGGCTCCTGCCCCCCTGTGCCGTGCCGGCTCCTCCATAGCTGGGGCTCGCCGCCCCCGCAAGCTGATGCTCTGGCTCTCTGGTGTCTCCGGAAGGCAGCTCCTCCCTGCCGAGCCAGGGCACCGTTTTTTGGCGCCCCTAGGGCCGTCCTTAGGATTTATGGGGCCCTATGCAGTATTATTAACCTGGTGCCCCTATGCCCGATGGCAGCCTGAGCTTGCAGCCCGGTGGGGGTGGAGGGACAAAGCAGAAAGAATAACAAGACGCCCGGCCCACCTCACGGTGGCGTAGAGTCACAGTTCCCCGCAGAGATCCCTGTACCCTCTCCCTCACGCAGAATGGACATGCAGAAGGTACCTAATTAAAAGCACTAAACTTAGGAATAAAAAATGTCAGTCACAGGTTTTTTGATATGCCCTGAAGTTTGTCAGACATTTATTTGCAAAAACTTTGTAGTAAGGGTGAGTAAGCTGTCTTGCTGAATACAACATTAAATATTATGGAATACATGATGCAGCTCTTCTCTGTTTTACATTTTCTTAATCAGTATTTCTAAGCTGATTTTATATTTTAAATGTACTCTTAAACCTTCATAAAGTAATCATTCCAGATTACTACATATTTAACTCACTGAAACAGACATTATTTTAAATTAATCAGTTACAGAGGTTTAGTGTGGTCATAACAATATTCATTGCTTTTAGAAAAAGGGAACACTAATTTACTATGTGTGATCTCCATAACAATACACATGTTTATGAAATGTCACCAACTTTAAAATATATGTTTCCAAAGATTTTAGGCATAACAAAGGATTTTATATCTTACTAAGGTACTGATTTTGCTTAAAACTAGTTCATCAGATAGTCAGAAGTAAAGAAAGGGAAACTCTTTGTCCAGCTATCTGGAAGCAAAGGGCTGTTGTCCGTTTAAGGGCTCTCTTCAATGGGGGTGGGGGGAGAGGGGGTGAAGGGAGAAATGGATGAACAGAAAGGACTGGAAGACTTTGGAAGTAAGTTTTTTTACTATAGTAATTAAAATGTGTATTTTAGATAAGGGAGGTCTTTTGAAGGATTTATTTAAAAAAACATATGTCTGAAGATCCAAACATTTAAGGCTAAAGATGATTGTGCATCTAAAAATCTATGCAAGGATTTTGTTAGAGATGTGATTTTATAATCTTCACCAACTCACTAATGAAATATTTTTAAAGCAAATTTTAAACTAAGATCCTGTAGACTGACATGTCCTGAGTAAATATGAGGCAAATGCCTGTTAAGTGGCTTCATTACCCCTTGAATGGCTCTTTAACAGTTTCAGTGTTGTGCTAATAGGTCTGGCAGGCTGGAGGCTTTTTCTCTTTTAACTACTAGATCCCCTTCCCAGGAAGACTCGGAGCCTGCAGGAAGGGTCAGAACAGGGATAGGAAAACCAGAAGGGTGCACACTAAGACCCAGTGGGCGCCCCCAACCACTTGGCGCCCTAGGCAACCGCCTAGTTCGCCTAGTGGTTGCACCGGCCCTGTGTGGTAACTCGTATCCCCTCTGTGCCCCTCCCTATCCCGGGGTTTCCCCCTCTTCCCCTGTCTGGCAGCGCATCTCCCCCTACCCCAACCTGGGTTCCTGCGTCTTCTCCCTGATTCTTTCCCAGCTCCCCCCTTCCCCTGCCGCCACCAGCTGTTCCACCCGCCTCTGGGCACATTTCAGTCCCTGCACAGATTCTCCCCATTCCTCCCCCTGCTCCCCTCAGCTGGGAGGAGAGTCTGATGGCAAGTGAGAGCAGCGGCATCAGCAGCTGTTACCGGGCATGGCCAGCTCGCTCCAGCCTGCTCCAGGAGAGCTCAGCGGTGTGGGAAATCTCCCGCAGGGTCCCCTGTCCCTTCCCTCCAGGGGCTGAGCTGCCTGGGCCGAGCTGCTGCTGCTCCCCAGTGGGGTCTGTCCAAGCCCCCTCTGTGCCCAGCCCAGGTGGGGCAGCCCTGGGCTCTGCCCACACTAGCCCCGGAGCAGGAGCCTGCAGGTGAGGGGGGCCCCAGGGGAAAGGGCTGGGGCCGGGCAGGAAAGTGACTCTGCACCAACAGCCCCTCCAGGAGAGCGAATGCCCCCAGGGACCGACTCCTGGGCAGAGGGGGAAGGAGATGGAAGGGGAGGAAAAAACAGGCCGAAAGGGGCAGCAGGAGCAATAAGCGGGGAGGGAGGTTCCCGGCTCCCAGCCCTGCCCAGCTCCATTCATTACATGAATCACCCAGGGCAGACTGACTCCCCTGGGAACCAGGTGAGGAGCAGGGAGAGGAGAAGCCAGTTGCTGCCTCCGCCTGGTCTCCTCACTGCTGGGAGGACGCGCTGCCCTGGGGAGGGGACAGTGTCGGGGGGATCCCCCAAACCGGCTCCTTTGATTCTGCTCTTTTCTAAGGCCAGGTCTGCATATTGAAATTAGGTCAGTATTGCTATGTCACTCAGCGACACAGTGAAACCAGCCTAGCCCCCGGTGTAGACAGCGCTGAACTGACGGGAGAATTCTCCCATGGGCCTCTTGGGGAGGGGGCTCCTACGCCAACAGGAGACCTGCCCTGGGATTTCCTTCAGGAACTGCTGAGAATGTCTCAGTGGCTTTAGTCCTGGTGGGAGGCGCTGGGGCTGTGCTGCAATACAGTGACCAGCCTGGCGGAATCTAGGATCTGGCTTCAGGAGAAATTGGGGTGTGAAATGGACTAAACCATTTTCTGGAGCCTGCCCAATTGCCCTTCTCGCCTTGATAGGCTGCAGAATGACACCCACATCTTGCTCCAGGGTGTCCCATCCTCCCAGGGGCCAGGGAAGGGACATGGCTGCAGTGGTGCTGGCTCAGGTACATGATTGGCGGGGGGGTTGCCTGGGCGTGGGGGAGCGACAGTAAATACCGGAGGAAAGCTGAATGGGAAATAACAAATCTTCTGAGGTGTCCTTTGCTCTTCACACAACAAACACAATATGGAGAAGCCGCAGGGGCACAGCTAGCCTCGGTTCCAGTTAACCGTGGTTACTAACTAGAGACAGACCTGCAAGGCCCAGCCACAGATTTACACACTGCTTAGATTAGTCCTTTGCAGTTTCAGGGGTGGGCAAACCACGGGCTAGCGCCGTCGGCCGGCTGGGCTGGTGCCACCTCGGCCACTTCTTCCGCAGAATGTTTTTTCTGCAGGAAAAAAATCTGCATCTGACAAGAATTCTGTGCATGTGCCGGGGTGCAGAATTCCCTCGGGAGTATTGTATGTAGCTAGAGAGTTAAAAATCACATGAAGTCTAGCAGAAGTTCAAAGAATATTATTTTATACTCTTGTGGGAGTGAACTGAAATAATATTTTGCATCGTTAGTTCTGTGGCATCAATTTTCCATCTATTACTTTTGAAAGGTGCAGTGCAAATCCTGAAAGACCTGAACGTGTGTGTAGTTGTGATGTTTATAACCTGTGAACATTGTGCTGTACATAGAATTGAATAAACTGGTCTGACAGTTTTATAATTATTTTGTAATGATAAACATTTGGGATTTCTTGAAATAACAGTTAAAACAACAACAAAAATCAGCTATTTAGAGAAGTTAAATTTGAATGTACATGTCAATGAGCATTCAAACAATACATGTTAATTCCATTTCTAAGAGTATCTTTAGAGGCATGTTTCTGAAATACTATTGAAATGTAAATTAACATATTCTTGTATTTACATCTTGTTACAATCATAGCATTTTCTAAATTAGAAAAATCTCTTTTTTCCTTTCTCTCAGTATTTAAAATTGAGATGTTACGTGGGTAGAAATTCTGACAGGAGTGAATGATCCCGTCAGTCACAATCTGCCACCCCTGGGCGGGGAACAAACCGTGATGGGGCAGCAAAACCCATTAGCTGTATGTGAGTCTTTCTCACCAGTATCACCCCGTGCTGGGAGCTGTTTGCCACACTGCACAAGGGAGGAGCAAAACATTGGAAGGGGGGAAAATGCTGCCTGGGCTTCTTCCAGAAAGTGGGTTCAATTTGCCCAGCCTGGGCCCCTTGGTCACACAGCCCTGGGGCTGGGCTCTCACTCCCCTTCCCCTGCCCAGCTACCAACTCCCTCTCCCAGCTCTCCCCACCCCCCTCCATCGTGCTGGGACCAGCTCCCCCAACACAGCTGAGTCTGCAGCGCAGGGCAGCCCCTACAGCAGGGCCCCGGCGCTCTCACTCCTGCCCCCGTGCTGCCCCCTGGGGCCGTTTCACTCCCCTCCATAGGCAGAGACTCCCCCAGGGCAGGAAATGCCGGGGCCTTCCTGTCACTCACTGGCCCCGTCGCATTCACTGGGCTCCTCTGCCCCCCTGGGTCATTTCTGCCAGGGGCTCTTCCTCCTTGGGGCCTCTCCCCCCTCCTCCCCTCACTACGCCCCCCCACCCCACCCCAAGTCTTCCTCTTATGATCTGGGCTCTTCCCTTCCTGCTTCTACAAACTCCTCCCTGCCCTGGACCCTACACAGCCCAGCAGCCTGCACCCCGCCCCCTCGCACCTGCAGCCCTATCTCCTCTCCCCCCCATCAGAGGCTGGGTTCTGGAAAGTGAGAGGAGTGGGGGTGGGAAGTGGGGGAAGGTGACATCCTTTCCACCATCACACCCGTGGGGCCAGGGTCACGCTGTTCCAGAAGTGTCGGGAAGTCTGGTCTTCCGGCAATGTGTGAGTGGCCAGCTTAGGTGTCACCTTCAGGGACCAAGATTCCCTCCAGCCTGAGCTGGGACTGAGCAGATTATCAGGGGAGCTGCGTTTTTACCTCCAGCATTGGCACAGGGACTGAAGAAAGGGCGGACTGTCCCGGAGAAGGTGTCAGTGAAAGTGAAGAGATGGGACCTGTCAGTCACATTGTAAAAGGAGACCTCACCTGCCTTATAGTCCAGGAAAACCCCCACCCGGCTGGGCCTGATGCCCACGTGGAGGGGGGTTCCGGGGAAGGTGAGGGCCTCGTATTCCCCATCCCTCAGACACACAGTCCAGTATCCATTTTTAGGCGACAAGTGATCTGGACTCTTCCTGCTCACAGACTCCTTACAAACCCCCAGGTTCCATCTAGTCTTGTCTCCAACCTCCACCTCCCAGTAATGCCTCCCGCCCGTGAATCCCTCAGCGCCCAGGACAAAGGCACAGGGATCAAATCTCTCAGGGTTGTTGGGAAGATTTTGTCGTTTGGTTTTGTGTCTCACACGTTTCCTATCCTGAGACAGAACAAGGTTGGGATGAGCCGTGTCTGGATCCAGAGTCACGTCCACTGGGGAGAGAGTCACAGAGTCAGTGCTGAGGGCAGGGGCTGGTCACTGGGATCTAAGGGAAATTAACCTGCATCCCCGTTAATCGCTGTGTCGGGGTGTTGGTGCCTTAAAGGGGAGTTAGGGCCTTGTCCACCCACGGGAAAGAACTTGAGGAGAATACCGGGGTGTGTGTGTGTGTGTATGTGTCAGTGGGGCTAGAGGGGAGGGGCAGGACAAGGGGGAGATATCAGTGGGGGTAGAGGAGGGGCAGACCCCAGAGGGCAGATACCAGGCTGGGAAAGCAAACAGAAGAGGAGGATCAGGCTTGGGGGAACCAAGGGCGTGGGGAGGGGCAGGCATTGGAGGATGAGGCATTGGAGGATGAGGGGTGGCCCTGGAACCAATGGGGGAGAAGCAGGTGTTGGGAGTGTCAAGGGGAGTAGGGAAGGGGGAGCGTAACAGTGTAGGGGGAAGGGACTGGCTGGTATTGGAGGGGGCAGGGGGAAGGGTTGGGGTAGAGGGAATGAGGAGAGAGGTGGGTGCTTAGGGTGCAGAGGGGAGTGATGGAAGGGCCAGGCCCCAGGGAATCTCTGTTGCTTTGGGGCTGTGGGTGGTTGGTGTTGCTCAGAGCAGGTCGGTACCGTCCCCACACACACTGGGTGGGCAGTCCTGCCCCAGGGGCGCAGCTGGGACCCTCCAGGCCGGCCCCAGGGACATCACCTGCCAGCCAGGCAAACCCCACAGCCAGGCCCTTCCCTTGCCCAACCTGGCCTCTCCCCCAGGGCCTGGTCAGGATGACTGGGCAGGGCAGAGCGCGGTGCTGGGGAGTGTAACCGGGTATTGGGGGAACAGGGGCTGTTGCTAATGAGGCCGGGGCAGTGAGAAGGGGAGGGGACTTTACCCCACTTACTGCCCCCTCCATCTGGGAGAAGCTGCACCGGGAGCCAGTCCCAGTTCACACTTTATGCTACATCTTGTACAAAATGTGCCATGTGAGGTGTCTATGGAAAAGTTATGATTTGCTGAATATGATTAACCTATTTGTGTGCATGTGACATTTTTGTATCTCACGTTATGAATATTGACTCTGTATCTGTATTTCAAATGTGCTTGCTCTGCGTAACACCCACAACTAGCCTTTCAGGTACAACAATGAAGAAGCCAGACAGTGCCAATGGTCCAGCAGCAAAAACACTAGGCCGTGGAAAAGGCTTGTCCTCACCTGGGGACGCGTCAGCCAGCCTATGGATAATGGCTGCCGTGACTCATCAAGCATGCAAGGGCATGTGACTAGACCAAATGTTACTGAACTCCATTTTGGTACCTGTATTTTTCCACACATTGGGCTGGGAACTTGGCTTGGAACAAAGGGGTTCCTGCCCTATGGAAGAAACTATAAAAGGGGGAAGTGACCTCACCAAGCTCCCTCTACAGCTCAACACTTGGAAACACCTAAGGAACAAAGACTGAACCGGGGGAAGTGCTGGTCCCAGGCTGGGAGAGAGGATTCCTGCCTGTGTATAGAACATCTACAAACTGCTTGTACTAGCTAACAGGGTGAGACACTGTTTGATTTAAATCCTAGCTGGTATATTAGGCTCAGATTGCGTTTTTGTTTATTTGCTAGCTAATCACTTATAATCATTTAAAATCTATCTTTCTGTGGTTAACAAACCTGTTTTATGTTAGCCAGTGTGAGGTTTTGAGTAAAGTGTTAGGGCAGTGGTCCCCAACCTTTTCCTTCTGGCGGGCGCCAAAAAACAAAACAAAAAAAACCACCCCGACCGCTGCCGGCGGAGCAAAAAAAAACAAACCAGAGGGCTCTGCGGGCACCGCATTGGGGACCCCTGTGTTAGGGAATCTTAGCTCTGTTAACAAAGGCTGGTGCATATCTTCCCTACAGCGAGGAGGGAGCGGAATAATTAATGAGCTTGCACTGTACAGATCCCTCTCCAGTGCAAGGTGGCGTCATTCTGGGTTTAGACTCCAGAAGGGCAGGGCTTGGGAGCTTGGAAACTGGCTGGTGCCTCCATGGCTTAGGTAAAGCACTCAGGTAACTCAGCTGGGGGTGTGGCGCCACCTACTGTTGTGTTGGGTGATAACAGGGCCCGGAGGGGCCAGCTGTGTTGCCATCAGCCAAAGCCGAGTGAGAGGCCAACCCAGATGAATAGTTGGGGGGAGGGCAGCGGTTCCAGCAGCTGCCAGGCTGCAGCCCAGGAGTGCAGCCCATCACAGCACCTTTTCCTGTTCGTTTGAAACTATTCAGGAACCTCCGCATGGATTCACAAATAGTTTCAGTCAACCCGAAATATAATTTACTGGCCAATTAACTATTTGCCAAAAACATTTTGCCCAGCTCTACATCAAACCTCTCTAAGAAATGGAGCCCAGATCCCAGTGACTTGCGGTGAATGACTGTCAGAATCCCCAGCAAGGGGATTTCTCCCAGTGTAGGGAGACCAGGCCTTGGCTTTGGGGCTGCTGCCACACCAGCCTGCCGGTCACAATGTGGCCCTCATCATTTGTCCCCATGCACAACGCCTGTCGATTCACCTCCCCACCCACATGTAGAGGAAACCCAGCCCAGGCGCTCTCACTCACGGCTGAATCTTTTCAGCATTTCCCTCATGTCAAGGCAGATTTTATACCCGTTCTTCAGGGCAGGAGAAACGGCTTCTGGTGGCTGGAGTTTCACATGCTCACTCCTGTGAAGAAAACATCCCGTCATCACTCATCTGCTCTGCGCCCACATCGCTCACGGTAACAGAAGGAGAAAAGGAAATGGGAACAGACCTGATCAATGCGCTTTTCACACCCTGAAAGGAGACAGAGAGACAGGGAGCTGGGTTAACACCACGTGCAAACACACCGAGTGACTTTCTATTCTCTACCACATTGAATCCACAATATTTAACATGCCAGGGCAGCCGCTTCTGTGCAGGACACTCAGCAGTGAGCACCGATTTCAGGTGCCCCTCGCCCCGGCTCGGACTCTCAGAGGAGCTGAGTCTCATGTGACAATGGCACAGACTGGGGGGGATGTGACGTTCTGCGAACACTGAACAAGGAGCTTTGTTGGAACAAGGAAAGCAGCAGCATCCCTAACACACCTGTCTGTCCCTCCCCTTCCCTGCAGAGCTTCCACCCAACTGTCCCCAGCCTCACACCTGTGCGGCTTCCTGCTGCAGATCTAAGGCGACAGTGCCCAGATCCTCACCTGGAGCAGCTGCAGCTCCCATTGCTTCAGCTGTTGTGTGAGTGCTCAGCACTTCCCACTATCAGGCCCAGGGATCCCAGGCTGGCACCCAGAGATGGAGGCCCCAAGCACCAATGGCCAGTGATGAGAGTCTCGGCCCTTTCATTTCATGAATTTGAGAGTTCACTTTGTCTCGTGTTTCCCCCCTCTGGACGCCCCCTTGTCACCACTGAGAATCTCTGCAGCAGGGACCATGTCAGCCCCTTGCTCCTTCTGCTCCACCCGTTCGACAGGCAAAGCCCCCACTGTGTCTGCGTTTCCCTCTAACACAGACTGCGCGTGTCGGTGTGACAGGATGTCACGCCTGGGCTTCTGTTCGTGTCGGGAAACTGTCAGAGCAGGCACTGGAAATAGGATTGGTCACTAATTCCTGGGATCTGGTCACTGACCGGAGGGTTTAGTGCTGCAGGATGGATGATGGGGAGGTTGTTAACAGTCTCACCTGCAGCAGCTCAGCAGCCGGTTGCAGACACTTCTCCTCTAGCTCTGTGATGAGATTGATCAGTGCAGCGCTCTGCTCCGAGAGCCTTGTTATATTGTCCTGTAGTCTCTGCAGAGTCTCCCTCTCCTCCGCCGCCAGTCTCCGCAGGAGCAGCTGCTCTTCCTCACTCAGAAGCTGGTGCAGCGTCTTAAATTCACGTGTGATTGACTGTCTCCGATTCTCCACTTTGCCCTTTAGTGAAAAATGGAGAAGGAACAAACCGCAGGAGCCAGAGCTGGGCACACACTGAGCTGAGTCTGCCGCGGGGTTAGGGAGCAGGGCTGGTAGTCTCGGGCTGCGAGGATCACGTATCCATAGGAGGCTTTAGAGTAATGGATCACCATAAGGGAAATGCAAAATGCCCTTCTGAGAAAAAGTAACTGGGTCACACTCCCAATCACTGCTCCTGTATCTCCACCCCCAGCCCCTCCCCTGATCTGTGGGGGGGAGTCTGAGGAGCAGGGTGGGAGGGCCGTGTCCCTCTCCTGTAGATCCTGATGCTCTTGCTGGATTGGGGGCAGGCAGTGGCTGCCCTTGGTGACCCCTTGAACAGTGAAGCTGGGGTGGGAGCATCTGGCCTCTCCCTGAAATCAGAGGGTCCCGAGAAGACCCCTGTGGTAAGAAGGGCGAGCTGGGACCAGGGACTAGGTGGGGGAACAGCTTGGGGGAGGACAGGATCGACCATGGGGAGTGGGATGGGGTCAGAGGCAGTGGTACATGGGTGGGGGTCGGCATATGGAGGCATGAGGGAATAGGGGCAGGAGCTTTCCTTGCTACACAAGCTGAGGGACCAGGCTGTCCATCAACATACATCATAGCTCTGATTGGCTGCCCTTCACTATCAGGGAGGGGAAAGGCAGCCAACCAGAGGGGATTTCCCCTCAAATGAGGGGTGTCTCCTGCCCACTCTTTAGAAGGGTCTGACCCCCCCCCCCCCGAATTGGCTGCTCTGGCTGCACGAGGAGCGAGTGGGTCTGTGTGTACAGGACAGTGGTGGGTGGGTGGGTGCAGGATGAGTTGGGGGGTTCAGAGGTCGGGGTGCAGTGACACTGGCTGTGCAGTGAGTGGGGGTTGGGTGTATGGGCAGCCCTGGGGTGAGTCTGTGCCGCTGCCCATGGGCCAGGAACTGCCCTTCCCCCCAGGGCTGCTGCACTGGGATCCCCACCAGAGACGTTTCCTGCTCCTGGCACTGTCCCGGGGCAAACGGCCGGAGCAGGTTATAACCTCAGCCTGCAGCTTTACAGCCCCGCATCCCCAGGAACGCTGCAGGGGGACGGGCTCCGGGAAGAATGGACCCAGACACCCACCTGCCACTCCCTGATTTTCTTTTCCTCTTCAGACACCAGCGCCAGGGCCTCCTCCAGCTCCTTCCTCAGAGGGCCCAGGGCTTCCTGGAGTTTTACCTTCAGGGGCATCATGTGAGATAAAGAGCCGTTAGTCTGCTTGTCTGACGGGTGGGGACTGCAGGAGGCAGGGTCGGTGGAAGCAGAGGTCCTATAGGACTATGTCTAGACTCTAGCTACTGGAGTCATGTGATTACCTCAGGCTCTTGGCATCCATTAAAAATGCATGATTCAAACCCTCCGGGTTGCAAATTAAATATTGAAAACATGCCCCGAGTGTGACAGACACGGTGACGTCTGCCTGAGTTTGCAGAGAGCCTGAGCCAATCACCCGGACAGGTGACGCCATGTGTCTCTAGGGGGTATTAACCTGCCAACCGTAGCCCCGCAGAGGACTCTGTGTGTGTGGCAGGAAGGGGAGAGCTCTTCCCCCCAAAAGAGAGACACTATTGCGGGGAGGGGGGATTCCCTGATCCTGTCTCTCTCTTTCTCAAGGGAGAGGGGACCCCCCTGCTGCTGCCCCCAGTGTCCCCAAGGGGAACGAGCCCCCAGCCACATCCCCTGCCTGGTCAAAGAAGTTTGCAGGCCCCACCCGCAGCAGACAGCCCTTGGATGGGCAGCCCTTTCCGCAGCCACTGCCAGTGGGGCAGGGTCACAGCAGGGCCCCATGACAGCGTGTGGAGCCTGGGCCCTGGGTGGCCTCAGTCCAGCCCTGTGTGCAATGCACATTTCAGTAACCAAGCCAGGAGAATGCCCTGGGCAGAGGCAGCAGGGTCAGCGCTGCAGGGCCTGGGGCATCGTCTGGCTGGGACGCTGATCCCGGGGGAGACTCTTCCCCACTCGGCTGCCGCACTCAGAGCCCCCTGGAACGCAGGAGTTCAGCTGAAGGTTCAGGATGCTGAGCCCAGCCCCGGCCCTGCAGCCCCTAGCGCTCACCAGGGCAGGGGAATCCTCGCGTGGGTGCAGGTCTATGTCTCTATGGTGCAACACCAAGCATAGACCATGGGGCCCAGGATCCAGCCCCATCTCTATTCCCCTATCCCCATTTCCTCATCTCTCAGGTGTCATTTGTTTGGGGGATGTCATTCATCTCAGGCCAGCTCCCAGTGTCCCACACTGGACATACCTCCCTCTCCTGCTCTCACACACTGCACTTCCCCTCCCCTTTGGGGCCCTCTTCAAACAACCCTCCCTCACAGAGCCCCACCACACACAGACACCCATGCTGGGTAAAGCCCCAATGGGATACGCCCAGGTCTCCACGGGAGATGCCTGCAAAACGGAGAATCCAAGGCCTTTCCTTCCTGATGTTGCAAAGTTGCAAGCAAGCCCCAAACCCGCAGTCGGAGCCAACCCCTCAGCCCTCACCCACACACTGAAGAGGGAAGAGCACAGGTCCTGGTTTCCTCCACTCAGATGCCATAAGGTGGCCGTGGTCACCTCCCATTGGAAGCCCTGCCTGGCAGAGAGATGGACCCAGACGGACCCCTCACTGCCCAGCCTGGCACCACCTGGATCCCTGGATCCACCTCCCTTCAGTCGTGTGAGTTCCCACTCACCCCCCAGCAGCCGGCTCTGGAGAAACACAACGGGGTGCTTAAGGGGTTCCTTCACCAAGAGCAGCAGTGATTCCTACCTTATAACCCTGGGCAACTTCCTCAATGGGGACCACACAGATGGCTTTTCTGTCCTCTTTACAGAAGAGTTGGAGTTTTTCCTTGTGTGTCTCACACAGATTCTCATTCTGCACTTGCCCAGGCTGTAACCTCAGTGGTTTGATGCTCTCTATGATATTGGCCAGCTGCCTGTTGGGCCTGAAATTTCCTTTCTGGAACAGCGCTCGGCACTCGGGACAGGGGAACTTTGTGCCTGATTGAGGCTTCCTTCGCTCACTGTACTGGGTGATGCAGGCTCGGCAGAAGTTGTGCCCACAGTCTATGGTCACCGGCTCCGTCAGATACTCCAGGCAGATGGAGCACGTGGCTTCTTCTAACGCTTTCCCTATAGGCGCTGCTGAGGCCATGGCTGTCTTCTGTGTCTTGTTGATGGGCGGCCCCCTTGCTGCCTGAATCAGCTCTTCACATGTCCAGAATAAGGTGAGAACAGGAGGACGGGGTGGGGGGGACGAAGGGGGTGTCACAGAGAAGGTGAGAAAGTGAAACGGGGTGAGATGGAGAGAAGAGAATAGGTAAGACACAATGACCTTCTGCAGGTTTTTGGAGCCTCATATGGACATGGATTTGACAGCACTTTGTTAACATTAACTCTTTATTTTGGGGTTGGGTCAGTTATATCAGAGGAACCCCATTGACCAAATGACTCCCATTTGCACCTGTGACGGTTTGGGTCACAGAAACCCCTTTGGGAGCTGCCACCTGATGTGCCTAGACCACCTCTGAACCCATTTTCCCTGCCAGCTTGGGTCTCCAGTACCTTGCCTTGTTTGAGCCAGACGCTTGCCTGCTGCAAACCCAGACCCAAGGTCTGAACCACGTCCCCCACAAGCTGCAGGCTTAACTGAAAACAGCTTAAGAAATGCTCCTGTCTCCAGCACTCAGATACCCAGCTCCCACTGGGGTCCAAACCCCAAATAAATCCATTTATACAGGGTAAACTCATAAATTGTTCGCCCTCAATAACACCGACAGAGAGATGTGCACAGCTGTTTGCTCCCCCTCCTCCCCCAGGTATTAATACATACTCTGGGTTAATTAATAAGTAAAAAGTGATTTTATTAAATACAAAAAGTAGGATTTAAGTGGTTCCAAGTAATAACAGACAGAACAAAATAAATTATCAAGCAAAATAAAATAGAACACCCAAGTCTACGCCTAATACAGTAGAGAACTACATGCAGGTAAATCTCACCCTCAGAGATGTTCCACTCAGCTTCTTTGACAGACTAGCCTCCTTCTAGTCAGGGCTCAATCTTTCCCCCTGGACAGCCCTTGTTCCAGCTCAGGTGGTAGCTAGGGGATTCCTCATGACTGCAGCCCCCTTTGTTCTGTTCCACCTCCTTATATAGCTTTTGCATAAGGCGGGAAGCCTTTGTCCCTCTGGGTTTCCCCCCCCCCTCACTGGAAAAGCACCAGGTTAAAGATGGATTCCAGTTCAGGTGCCATGATCACATGTCACTGCAAGACTTCATTACCCACTTGCCAGCACACACATATACAGGAAGACTCACAAGTAAATACAGCCATCTGCAGACAATGGCTCTGGTTAATGGGAGTCATCAAGATTCCAAACCACCATTAATGGCCCACACTTTGCATAATTACAATAGGCCCTCAGAGTTATATTTCCTATTTCTAGTTTCAGATACAAGAGTGATACATTTATACAAATAGGATGATCACACTCAGTCGATTATACGCTTTGTAATGATACCTTACAAGGGACCTTTTGCATGAAGCATATTCCAGTTACATCATATTCACACTCATTAGCATATTTTCATAAAATCATATAGAGTGCAATGTCACAGCACCACTCACTCTAACCCAGCCCTAACCCAACACAACAATATTTAAAATAATCTGAGTTTAGAGGGGGATTTTACAGCACTTGGAACTATCGGCTCTTTGAGAAGAAAGCTCTGCCCTTGAGGCAAAACTTCCAACAAACGCCCGTTTCCTGGGGCACAGCAGTCAGACAACCTCAGACCGCTGCCAAGGGACCGGCTCCTACTCACAGTCTCTGGTGCCTTGAGCTACCCTGGGACTGATCTCAGCTGTGCTTCTACACACACTTGTCGGCCACAGAGCAGCAGCCAGGGTGTCAGGCAAACTTGAGCTGGCGATTAGAGCTAACTTTACCCCCTCCTAACAACTCCAGCATTGCTTCCCCAAAGGGGCTGTGGGTGCTGGCTCAGCTCAACCCTGATCAGCTGAGAGTCACGTGGGGTGGTTCAGAGCCAAAGGTAGAGCCGCAGGTTTGTGCAAAAATCTAAGAAGCGAGCAGGGAATGTCCCTGTCCCTTTTTTGGAGCGGGTGTACGGTCTGAGGTCTTTTTCTGCAGCCATGTTAGGAGAAAGCAGAAAGTCACATCCTCACATTCTATCTAACTTACATGAAAACAAGGTAATATCGGGCTGGTACGGAGGTAATCCTGCCCTAATAGCACCCACCATCATCAGATCAAGAACCCGATCTTAAGACGTTTAAAGAAAACCTTGTTTGACAGCATCCTGTCTGGCAAGGAATCGCTTAGCAACAGTTGTGGGTGTGAAACCTCCACTTCTCTATTGTTTAGCTGCATGGTTCTGTTCGGTTCTTTGGTTGTTTGTGTCTATTACATAACTACTAATTTTGCAAGTTTGTAAATGAGCTAAGGTGGTGGGGTCTGGTTGGGTAGAGAATTTTTTCTCAGTATGGTAGGATCCGTCAAAGAATTATTTTGTACTTTAGTAAATGATTGGTGATGGTCTAGCTCAGCAGGACTCAAGTTTCACTCTATAAACTGGCGTCCAAAAGGAAGTTCTTTGGAACCTAACTCCAGGACACAGCCCCAGATCAGAGCTGCCAGAGCTTGACATCCTGCTGACTATATCGTGCAGAAACTGGAGTCCCCAGGTGACCAGATCCATACTGGCCGGCAGAAAAAGTTTGTCTATTGGGAGTGGTGAGCAATATATGCTTAGTGTGTGTATTCTGTTCTGGTGACTGTTAATAACGAGCGGTTAAGTGGGATATTACTGTGTAAGGCTCTTTCCCTAGTAAAAGACCCCGCAAACCCGCAGAGTGTGAGGTTACACCCTGAGCCCATGGAAGGGTGAGGGTGAGTGCCTAAGGCCTGGTCTACACTACGATTTTAGGTCGAATTTAGCAGCGTTACCTCGATTTAAGCCTGGACCCGTCCACACGACGAAGCCCTTTTTTCTGACTTTAAGGGCTCTTTAAATCGGTTTCTTTACACCACCTCCGACGACGGGATTAGCGCTGAAATCGGTTTTGCCATTTTGAATTTGGGTTAGTGTGGCCGCAATTCGATGGTATTGGCCTCCGGGAACTATCCCACAGTGCACCATTGTGACCGCTCTGGACATCAATCTGAACTTGGATGCACTGGCCAGGTAGACAGGAAAAGCCCCGCGAACGTTTGAATTTCATTTCCTGTTTGCCCAGCGTGGAGAGCACAGGTGACCACGCAGAGCTCATCAGCACAGGTAACCATGATGGAGTCCCAGGATCGCAGAAGAGCTCCAGCATGGACCGAACGGGAGGTACGGGATCTGATCGCCATATGGGGAGACGAATCCGTGCTAGCGGAACTCCGTAGCAGTAAAAGAAATGCAAAAACATTTGAAAAAGTATCAAAGGGCATGAAGGACAGAGGCCATAACAGGGATGCACAGCAGTGCCGCGTGAAAATTAAGGAGCTAAGGCAAGCCTACCAGAAAACCAGAGAGGCAAACGGAAGGTCCGGGGCACAGCCGCAGACATGCCGCTTCTACGCCGAGCTGCATGCCATGCTAGGGGGTGCAGCCACCACTATCCCAACCCTGTGCTATGACTCCGTCAATGGAGACTCACGCAACACAGAAGCGGGTTCTGGGGACGAGGAAGACGATGATGATGAACAGACGGGAGATGGCTCACAGCAAGGAGGCAGAGAAACCGTTTTCCCCAACAGCCAGGATCTGTTTATCACCCTGGACCTGGAGCCAGTAAACCCCGAACCCACCGAATCCCAAAGCGTGCTCGCAGACCCCGGAGAAGGGACCTCTGGTGAGTGTACCTTTGTAAATATTACACATGGTTTAAAAGCAAGCGTGTTTAATGATTAATTTGCCCTGGCATTCACGGCCAGGACAGCTACTGGAAAAGTCTGTTAACGTGTATGGGGATGGAGCGGAAATCCTCCAGGGACATCTCCAGAAAGCTCTCCTGGATGTACTCCCAAAGCCTTTGCAAAAGGTTTCTGGGGAGGGCTGCCTTATTCCGTCCGCCATGGTAGGACACTTTACCACGCCAGGCCAGTAGCACGTAGTCTGGAATCATTGCATAGCAAAGCATGGCAGCGTATGGTCCCGGTGTTTGCTGGCATTCAGACAACATCCATTCCTTATCTCTCTGTGTTATCCTCAGGAGAGTGATATCATTCATGGTCACCTGGTTGAAATAGGGTGCTTTTATTAAGGGGACATTCAGAGTGCCCGTTCCTGCTCGGCTGAACAGAAATGTTCCCCACTGTTAGCCACGCGGTGGGGGGAGGGGTGAAGTGATCATCCCAGGGAATTGGGTGTGTGTGGGGGGGGGGGGGGGGGTTAGTTGGGTTTGTGCTGCACGTTAACCCGGCAACCGCATCCCTCCCTCCTTTTAAATTGCCATACCATTTTAAATGGCCAACCCAACGGCTGCTTGGTATGGAAAATGAGGGTGCTGCTGTTTGAAACCATTCCCACATGTTATTAAGGTTAAAGAAGCCAAAAGACTGTGGCTTACCATGGCTGCCTGCAAGCCGAATTCTGTTGCCTGGCCCTGCGTGAGTGATCTCTCACACCAAATCGGCAGACCCTCAATATAAATAGAGGCAAAATACGACCTTGTAACGAAAGCATTTGTGCTATGTAATGTGAACAGCAAGGTTTAACGGGAAAGAGTGATCCTATTGTTCTCTAAAATGTGTCTTTTTAACTACCTATCTCCCTTTTCCCCCACCAGCTGCAAATGTTTCTCCTTCGCAGAGGCTAGTGAAGATTAGAAGGAGGAAGAAGAGAACTCGGGATGAAATGTTCTCGGAGCTCCAGACGGCCTCCCACGCTGACAGGGTTCAGCAGAATGCTTGGAGGCAGACAATGTCTGACTGCAGAAAAGCACAGTTTGAACGCGAGGAGAGGTGGCGGGCTGAATCGCGTGCTGAATCGGAGAGGTTGCGTGCTGAATCGCGGGCTGAATCTGAGAGGTGGCGTCAGATTGAGAACAGAAGGCAGGAGTCCATGCTCCGACTGCTGGAGCATCAAAGTGAGATGCTCCAGCGTATGGTTGAGCTGCAAGAAAGGCAGCAGGAGCACAGACCGCCACTACAGCCCCTGTGTAACCAACAGCCCTCCTCCCCAAGTTCCATGGCGTCCTCACCCAGACGCCCAAGAACGCGGTGGGGGGGCCTCCGGCCACCCAGCCACTCCACCCCAGAGGATTGCTCAAGCAGCAGAAGGCTGGCCTTCAATAAGTTTTGAAGTTTCTAATTTTTAAAGTTTTAAAGTTTTATAGTGCACGGTGTCCTTGTCCTTCCCTCCTCCCCCACCCCACCCAGCGCTTCCCTCCTCCCCCATCCCTCCTGGGCTACCTTGGCAGTTATCCTCCTATTTGTGTGAATTAATAAAGAATGCATGAATTTGAAGTAACAATGACTTTATTGCCTCTGCAAGCGGTGATCGAAGGGGGGAGGGGAGGGTGTCTAGCTTACAGTGAAGTAGAGTGAACCGGGCGGGGGCGGGGGGGAGGTTCATCAAGGAGAAACAAACAGAACTTTCACACCGTAGCCTGGCCAGTCATGAAACTGGTTTTCAAAGCTTCTCTGATGCGCACCGCACCCTGCTGTACTCTTCTAATCGCCCTGGTGTCTGGCTGCGCGTAATTAGCGGCCAGGCGATTTGCCTCAGCCTCCCACCCCGCCATAAACGTCTCCCCCTTACTCTCACAGATATTGTGGAGCGCACAACAAGCAGTAATAACAATGGGAATATTGTTTTCGCTGAGGTCTAACCGAGTCAGTAAACTGCGCCAGCGCGCTTTTAAACGTCCAAATGCACATTCTACCACCATTCTGCACTTGCTCAGCCTGTAGTTGAACAGGTCCTGACTACTGTCCAGGCTGCCTGTGTATGGCTTCATGAGCCATGGCATTAAGGGGTAGGCTGGGTCCCCAAGGATAACTATAGGCATTTCAACATCCCCAACGGTTATTTTCTGGTCTGGGAAGAAAGTCCCTTCCTGCAGCTTTTGAAACAGACCAGAGTTCCTGAAGACGCGAGCGTCATGTACCTTTCCTGGCCATCCCACGTTGATGTTGGTAAAACGTCCCTTGTGATCCACCAGTGCTTGCAGCAGCATTGAAAAGTACCCCTTTCGGTTTATGTACTCGCTGGCTTGGTGCTCCGGTGCCAAGATAGGGATATGGGTTCCATCTATCGCCCCACCACAGTTAGGGAATCCCATTGCAGCAAAGCCATCCACTATGACCTGCACATTTCCCAGAGTCACTACCCTTGATATCAGCAGCTCTTTGATTGCCCTGGCTACTTGAATCACAGCAGCCCCCACAGTAGATTTGCCCACTCCAAATTGATGTCCGACTGACCGGTAGCTGTCTGGCGTTGCAAGCTTCCACAGGGCTATGGCCACTCGCTTCTCAACTGTCAGGGCTGCTCTCATCTTGGTATTCTGGCGCTTCAGGGCAGGGGAAAGCAAGTCACAAAGTTCCATGAAAGTGCCCTTACGCATGCGAAAGTTTCGCAGCCACTGGGAATCGTCCCACACCTGCAGCACTATGCGGTCCCACCAGTCTGTGCTTGTTTCCCGGGCCCAGAATCGGCGTTCCACGGCATGAACCTGCCCCATTACCACCATGATTTTCACATTGCTGTGGCCCGTACTTTGTGAGAAGTCTATGTCTATTTCCTCATCACTCTCGTCACCGCGCTGCTGTTGCCTCTGCGCTGCTGTTGCCTCCTCCTCCTCCTGGTTTTGCTTTGCCAGGTTCCGGCTCTGCATATACTCCAGGATAATGCGCGTGGTGGTCATAGTGCTCATAATTGCCGCGGTGATCTGAGCGGGCTCCATGATCCCAGTGCTATGGCGTCTGGGCAGAAAAAAGGTGCGAAACGATTGTCTGTTGCTTTCAGGGAGGGAGGGAGGGAGGGAGGGAGTGGGGGCCTGACGACATGTACCCAGAATCACCCGCGACACTGTTTTTGCCCCATCAGGCATTGGGATCTCAACCCAGAATTCCAATGGGCGGCGGAGAGTGCGGGAACTGTGGGATAGCTACCCACAGTGCAACGCTCCAGAAGTCGACGCTAGCCTCGGTACTGTGGACGAAGTCCGCCGACTTAATGCACTTAGAGCATTTTGTGTGGGGACACACACAATCGACTGTATAAAAACAATTTCTATAAAACCGACTTCTATAAATTCGACCTAATTTCGTAGTGTAGACATACCCTAAGTTAACAGGGTTACGCCTTGAGCCCTAGGAAGAGGGTAAAGGTGAGTGCCACTAGAGTGTGCAGATAACATGAGGGACTGTATCTTGGGAACCCCTTGCTCAGATAACCTTAAATTTGGACCAAGAACACTACCCCAGACCTCGACAGGGCACCGCAGCTTTCAAGAGAGCCCAAACCAGCATGTGGATTTTAGAGCACGTCAAAGACCAGCTATGAAACAAGCAGCTCATCTCAGCCGTATCTATATTGGTGTAATAAAGCAGAAAGAGATTAGGTGTCGGTGGTGTGTCAGGGCCTGTGACCTAGAGCCTGGATCTGCAGAGGCACAGCCGGGGATCACTGGCGCGATGGTGCTGCAGAAATTACCACCCCAGGGAGCCAGAGTGGTGGCACCCTGCTGCCCTCTGATTTGCCTAGCACCCTATTTAACCCCAGCGTTGCCCAGGAAGTTGTCTGGGAAACCCCCCCCCGGCTTTGGCTTGCTGTGACTCTAGACTTTGCCTTGTCTCCTGATCGCCGGACTCTAATCGCAGCCTGAGACTTGCCCCCTCGCTGTGGCCTGGCTGTGACCTCAGGTCTCTGACCCTGGCCTGGCTCTGTCCATGTCTTGCTTTCCTCTCATTCCTGCCCAGCAACTGCTGTCACTAGCGATCCGGCGGCGTTATTCCCATGACCCACCGGGCAGCTTACGGGAAACCAAAGTCTTTGGGTTCCGGGGGGACCCCTGGAGGAGGGAGGGCAGGGCCTGAAGTGCCTACGCACTCAGGTCCATGTCTTCCGCCTCCAGGCCCTGCAGAGACTCCTTTATGGTGCAGGTAGTCCGGCGTGGGGAGTACTGGCACACGCCTTCCTGCGCCGCTTCCGAGGGCTCCGATACGACCGGCAGCTCCTTTATCTCGATCCGAGAGGCCTTCCGCGAGACCTCTCCGGGCTGCCGGTCTTCTACCAAGACCTCCTCCGGACCTGGAAGCTGTTCTCAGCAACCAGGTCCGTGGCGGCCACCGGGGGGGCAGATCTCCTCGCGGAGCCCCTGCTACACAACCTCCAGCTTCGTGTGCAGGTGGCGGAGTCCCCCTCGGTGCGCCGGAGGTTGGTCCTGGTGGAAGTCACCAGAGTCGGAGACCTCCTGGACTACGACCGGGGAGACTGGCTGGATCCCCTGACGCTCGCTCAGCGCATGGGGCTCTCCAGGCCTTGTTCTTCCCAGCGCGTACTTCAGGAGGTGAGGGCCGCCTTGCCGCCCGCTGCTCGGGCTTACCTCGACCGGGTCCTGCGAGAGGGTGCGCCCCGCCCACCCTCCACCCCGGGCCCTCCGGACCTTTTCATCGGGCCCCTGCCCCGTGGACCCAACTGGCCCCCC
>QXTE01000671.1:81388-122449 GCA_003942145.1 Platysternon megacephalum
AAAAAAAAAAAAAAAAAAAAAACTGCTGTCACTCATGTGCAGACCCCACCCATCGGTGATGCCCAGGCCAGGCTGCCTATGCCCTGGTCCCTCACAATGGGGTCGGCCGGATTCTCAGCACCACCAAGGCAGAGTTTCTTAAGATGAAGTTGTAGCACAAATCCCAAGAGAGAAGCCAGCGCCTGCCCTCCCTCAGGGAGCCATTGACAGCTGCCGTCAGGAGAGGTGAGTGGTGGGGGTGCAAGGGCAGGTTCTCGGGCAGAGCCCCCCGCACCTGCTCCCAGGGATGGTTCGTGACCTGAGAACCTGCCTCCACCTCGGTGTCAATGGGAGCTGGGGCCTCTCAGCACAGCCGAGCTGCCAGGACAGAATCGGGGGTTGTGAACTCCTGCCCCACATGTGATGACTCAGACAGATCAGTCTGGCTACTCTCAGCTTTACCCACAATGGGCCGGATTTCCAAAGGGGTTTAGGTGCCTGAAGGTAGCCAAAGGGATTTAGGTCCCTGCAGGCCCGTGGAACAAAAGGAGGATTGGGGGCTGCTTGCGCCACCCATTGCCATGGAATTTTCCAGAAAAATTCATACCTGGCCCCGGTACCACTTGTCCCTACCCTGCCCATTAGTGGGGTGCTGGGCATAGGGGGTGGCGGGGGTGATGATGGGGGAGAGGAGATGATGTGGGGGTCCTGGGCAGAAAGGGGAGTGCTGGGACCGAGAGGAGGCAGGAGCAGGGGTGCTGTGCTGAGGGGGATGTTACAGGGGGTCTCTGCGGCTGGGAGCGGCTGTGCTGAGCGTAGAGACATGGCAACATCTGGGCTATTTGGGCCCCTCCTGTTCCTGTTTCCTGTCGTGGAAGGAGCCAGGATTGATCAGAATCCAGCCCGTTGGCCCAGCCCCAGGGATCCCATGGACACCCCAGTCCCTGCTCGGGTGGGGGCAGGGTCCCCTTCTTGGGGCTGCTGCTGTTGCTGCCCTTAGGACAACACTGAGGGGATCCTGCTGCCTCCTTCTCTCAGCCCACAACAGACGCCTTCCGCACCAGCCCTGAGCCTCCCTGGACCTTCTACTTCAACGTAGAATTCCACCAAGGGGGGCCAGCCCCTGGGGTAGCCCCGGGCGCTGCCCGCACCAGCCCCGCACCGCAGCCTGCAGGGGAGGGGAGCCCCGGGGGAAGTGACTCTGCACAAACAGACCCGCATTACACAATCACTGTGTTACCGGGGGTCTGCGAGTCCCAGAGCTCCTGCCCCCCCGGCTCTGCTCCCCGAAGCGTCTGGGAGAGCAAACGCCCAGAGGGGGAAAGGGGAAGGGGTGGGGGGGGGACTGAAAAGGGCGGCAGGAGCAATACATTAGGAGGGAGGTTCCCAGCTCCCAGATCTGCCTGGATCCACAGGCGATGTGATGGGGGAGGGGACGTTTCCAGTCCCTCTGTGCAGGTGCCCCAGGCATGAGACGGTTTGGGGGGTTCTGTTCCCTAGAGGAGAAGCCCCGTCTGTACAAACCCCTCACCCTGGGGATACAAACCCTGGTGTGGCCCCAAACAAGCCCTGAGCCTGAGCCACGTGCAGCCCCCAGTTACTGACGGGCTCTGCCCAGCTGCTGTCCTACCCTGTCCCTGGGGGCTGGTGAGCCCAGCTGTCTCTGCTCCCTGCCCCAGAGCAGAGATCCCTCCTCTCCGGGGCATGCAGGCAGCAGTGGGATCCCCCATCAGCCCTGCCCCAGCTGCATGGGGACAAATCGCTCTGTATCCTGGGTAGAGTCAGAGACACACGGGACCCGGAATCTGTCTCCCCAGGGCTGGGGCTCTGTCCCGACTCAGGGCCTGATTGAAGGGCTGGTGGGGGTGGGGCCAGTCAGTCCTTACCCTCCGTCTCTGGGCTCGGTGTCTCCCCAGGCTCTGGCTGTCCCTGGGAGCTGGCAGGTCTCCTGTGCTTCCCCCGAGCTCGGTGCCTCTCTGAGTGCCCCGGAGTGAGCAGCCCTGTGTCAGCTCCGCCCAAAGGTGCCAAACTCCCTTGGGGGCTGGGGAGAGAGACCGCCCCAGCCACAACAGCCCGGCCCGGTCAGGGTGTGTCCTCCCCCACCCTGCTCTGCACACAGCAGCTGCTGCAGGCTTGTCAGATGACACAGGCCATTTGGCGGCTCCCTCATGTTCACTTGGCCTGATTTTCTCCTGCTCACCCCCCTGTGAACCAGGAATAACAGGTTTAATTTCATTTCCCTGTTCCCATAAAAGTGCTGCCCTAACAGCAACCGGCCATTTCTCTTCTGCCAACTTCCTGCTGCCGCGGGGTGAGTTGGGAATAGACACTGGGATGAGGAGTCATGTCCCATCCTAATGGCAGCCAGTTCCCGCAGCTTGGCCTCTCCTCGGCGACAGCCAGGTGCTCCATCTGCTCTCGGCGAGGACGCGGTACAGGGAACAACGGTGCATGTCGGTATCGTATCCCTCTCACACACACGCCTGGCTATCCCGGCACACACCTCCCGTGTCTGTCTAGCTACGGAACCCTGTGCCCATCACCGCAGGATCTCGACTGCGAAGTCACTAACCCGCTCAGTCTGAGGATCAGGATTCTCCCCTTGTCCCTTCACGTGCTGAGACGTGTGAGCACCAATCTCCCCTCCCTCTGCCTCCCCTCCATTATTACTGTATTACAGGAGCACCCAGAGACCCCAGCTCAGCCCAGGGCCCCCCTGTGCTCGGTGCTGTATCCCCAATCTCCATAGCAGAGCACATGGAGGGGCAGTGACTTACCCAAAGTCACGGAACCAACCCGCCTGTGGAACCAACCCGTCTCTGTCCTGGAACAGAGCCCAGGACACCTGATGTCAGTGCTGGGTCCTGTCCACCAGCACACACGGCCTGCCCTTTCCATCGGGGTCGCTGTGGGGAGCTGCTGTGCAGAGCTGGGCCGGGCAGTTTGCTCTGACAATGGCTAGGTCCATGCACCTTCTGTGAGACCGTTGGGCAGGGGGGGAAGGAGGCGGCTGCACAGCTGGGCACCTGCTATTGAGAAGGCCCTGTCCCCAGTTCAGTGGGCCCACCTGCCACAGCTGGTCAGATGCATGGGAAGAGAAGGGGGTCCTGGAAATTGGGGCCTCAGGGCACCGTGCTCAGTGGGGATTTTAAGTCTCCAGAGAACTATGGGGTAACAATAAACAGTGCAATAAAATGAATAATATCCAGGAATGGGTTTTTTTCTGGTACTTTCTCCTGTTTTCCTTTTTCTACTTGGTAACTCTTCCAAAATTGAGGCAGTTGTGATGTGCTGAGGACTGTGTTGGGATCACAAGCTATTATTATTATTATGTTTCCGAGGGAAACAGTGGGGGCGAAAGACCTCTCTGGCTTTAAGATTAAGCTTGATAAGTTTATGGAGGGGATGGCTTGATGGGATAACGTGATCTTAGTCAATAGGTCAATAACATGCCATCACTGGTAATTAGTACCAAGGGTCAATGATGGGATATTAAAAGTCTTTTTCCTAAGTGTCTGGCTGGAGAGTCTTGCCCGCATGCTCGGGGTTCAGCTGATCGCCATATTTGGGGTCGGGAAGGAATTTTCCTCCAGGGTAGATTGGCAGAGGCCCTGGAGGTTTTTCGCCTTCCTCTGAAGCATGGGGCAGGGGTCGCTTGCTGGAGGATTCTGTGCAACTTGAAGTCTTTAAATCATGATTTGGGGACTTCAACAGCTGAGTCAAGGGAGAGAATTATTCCAGGAGTGGGTGGGTCGGCTTTTGTGGCCTGCATCATGCGGGAGGTCAGACTAGATGATCATAATGGTCCCTTCTGACCTTAAAGTCTATGAGTCTATGAGNGTTGTGTCCCTCTGCCTTAGAGAGCAGCCTGCTTCGGTTCTCTCTGTTCATGCTTGTGAGTTATCATTCGGAATTCTAGAAATTAAAGTCATATTATGTTGTAACCTTCTGGCAAGAACCTTTATGTTTGTTTGCTAATTTCAATGTGTGTAGCTGGACAGAAACCTCCTCCCCTTCCCCCTCCCTGTTATTCTGCACAGCTCTGATTGGCTGGCGGGAATGAATTAACTCTGACCCCGGGAGGGTTTGAGGCAATGCGCATATGGGGGCAGGATAGGGCAGCAGCCCGGGGAGGCTCTGAGCGTGAAAAAGAAGCAGGTTCAGCAAGACAGAGAGAGGGAGGGCGAGACTGAACTGGGAGCTGTTGGAGGAGAGCTGCTGCTTGCAAAGGGGACTCTTATAAATGCACAACCTGGAGCTGACATTCAGCTGATCCCACATAACCAGACCCACCATCCTGAGCTCACACCGCATGAGAGCATCAGAGCAGAGCGCACGGACAGACTGGGCTGACCCAAAGGGAGGAAAGGATTGCATTATTGTGGGGCAGAGAGTTTGTGTGTGTGTAGACAGGCATGGTGTGTGTGTGTGTGTGTGTGTTGGCGTGTGTGCGTGTGTGTGGGTGTGCGTGTGTGTGTGTGTGTGTATGTGTGTGTGTGTGTGTGGGAGAGAGAGAGAGGGTGGGGCAGAGAGTTTGTGTGTGTGTAGACAGGCATGGTGTGTGTGGGTGTGTGTGTGTGAGAGAGAGAGAGAGAGAGAGAGAGAGAGAGAGAGGGTGGGGCAGAGAGTTTGTGTGTGTGTAGACAGGCATGGTGTGTGTGTGTGTGCATAAGTTGGGTCTTGCATAACCCGGGAAGCGTCTGTATCACTATATTTCATTATTCTCTGACTCTCCCCCATCCCTTCCCAGCTGTCTCAGCGGGGTGCGGGAGGCATTACTAGCCGAAGGGAAGAGTTTAGCTGCATTCCCTTGTCCTTGTTTTCAGGCAGGGCTCAGCTCATATAAGAACGGCCGGGCTGGGTCAGACCAAGGGTCCATCTAGCCCAGTATCCCATCTGCCAACAGTGGCCAGTGCCAGGTGCCCCAGAGGGAATGAACAGAACAGGGAATCATCAAGTGATCCATCCCCTGTCGCTCATTCCCAGCTTCTGGCAAGCAGAGGCTAGGAGCACAATCCCTGCCCATCCTGGCTAATAGCCATTGATGGACCTATTCTCCATGAACACATCTAGTTCTTTTTTAACCCTGTTTTAGTCTTGGCTTCACAACCTCCCCTGGCAGAGAGTTCATATTGTCACACACGGATTATCCCTGATTTTCTTTTAGTTTCTAGATGGGGAGAGGGTCTCATGTTCCCGGAAATTCAGGTTGCGGGGGAGTCTCTCTCTCTCATTGAAGTTTTCCCCTCAGTCGAGGTCCTTCTTTCCAAAGAAATCCCTAATAAAACATTTGCTCTCCGTCTCTGGTTTCCTTTGATGCCCGGGCAATTTCCTTCCTTCTTGAGCTCTAAGGGCGCGTCTACACTGCAATAAAATCCCCACTGCGCCGAGTCTCAGAGCCCAGCTCAACTGACTTGGGCTAGAAATCGCAGTGTAAATGCTTGAGCTTGGGCGGAGGCCCAGGCTGAGAGACCCTCCCCATCACAGGGTTCTGGAGGCACTGCAGCCCAAGCCTGAACATCTACACCGCAATGCTTAGCCCGGCAGCCCGAGCCAGCTGACCCGGGCCAGCCGCGGCTGTTCTTGCAGTATAACCAGACCCTAAGGGGTGGGGGGTTAAATGCTGCAGAACCGGGCAGTTCCCTGCCTTATTTGCTCTCCCTTGGGAGAAATCCCTGTTTTTTCGCGGGTGTCTCTTGGGGGAGGGTAAAGGTTTCATTGACGGAGGTGGCCATGCCACGCTCACCTAATTCTTTGTGAGGCTGGAACTGGAAAGAATAAACCAGTGCTGTGTGCAGGGGCACCATTTAGGGAGGGTGCCCCCCGCCCGAGATCTGCTCGCCCCGCATGCCCCAGCCCTAGGCGGAGCTCTCAGCACCGAGCACCCAGGTCCCCTTCTCCAGTCTCCTCCACTGGGCTACCTCACCCAGCCCACCCCCCCTCATCTGCCTCCACCAACCAGCAGCTCAGACTATACGGAGTGACAGTCCTGTTGCCCAATAGTAGCGGGACTGTGAGCAGGACCTCTGGGGATGGGGCAGGCAAGGCAGGGGTCAGTCAGGGTGGGAGGGGGGAGCATAGGGTCCCCCCTGGTGGGGATGGGTAGGCGAGGGGTGGGGGGAGCAAAGAGGCCCCAGTGATGGTGGAGGGATGAAACAGAGGGTCCCCAGTTTTGGTTGGGGGGGGAGCAGAGAGAGTACAGGGCACCCCTGGGGTCGGGAAGGGTAGGTGGGGGGCACAGGGGCCTCTGTGGTGGGGGATGGGTAGGGGGGAGCACAGGGTCCCCCATGGTGGTGCTGGGAAGGAGAGGGGAGCAGAGGGTCCCCCGTGGCGGGGTGGGGAGTGTTGGAGTCTGGGAGGGGGGCAGTGGGGTGGGAAAGGGGAGTCAGTCTCCAGGGGCAGGGAGAGAGGTTGGGCACAGGGCTGCGCCCTGAGGGAGGGGGCAGTGAGTGTGGGAGGCACAGCTGAGGGGGGAACAGTCCCTGGGGCAAGGATCCTGAGGGGGGAGCAGAAGGGTGGGGGGCTAGGAGCAGTTGAGTGGGTCTGGGGGTCCGTTTGCTCTCCGAGAAGCAGGGAGCCCCCTCCCCGTTCCCTGGGGAGAGACCGGGGACAGAGCCATCATGGGCCCAGGCAGTGTGGCAGCTTCCAGGGCAGGTCTGTGCTGGGCTGCAAATTCCAGCAGTGCCCTGGCCCGGTTCCTGTGTCGGACAACGAGCGTGGGAGCATCTGCTCTAATCCATGGCCCGACGTTGCTGGCTGCGGTTCAGGCCTCAGGTCTCGCACCAGGCCCGCGCTCCAGGCTCTCACACTCCCCTACGCCAATTTATGGCTTTTGCCATGGGAAGGGGGAGCCAGAAATGTTGGTGGGGGCGCGGGGATGGAGAAGGAGAGAGACACACCAGTCTTCTCTCCCACACAGGACGTTACTGTACCAGTCAGGTAATACCATTGCCAATGTTCTGGGGGGGACACCTTGCAGGAGATTTCGCTCACCGGCCCGTGAGCCACTGCATGCTGCAAACACTTCAAAGCACAAGGGGGAGGCACAGCTCAGTGGTTTGAGCATGGGCCTGCTAAACTCAGGGCTGTGAGTTCAATCCTGGAGGGGGCCATTTAGGGAACTGGGGTAAAAATCTTGTCTGGGGATTGGTCCTGCTTTGAGCAGGGGGTTTGGACTAGATACCTCCTGAGGTCCCTTCCAACCCTGAGATTCTATGGTTCTATGACCATTCCCCCCGCCCCCAGCACTGCCCCAGGATGGACAAGCGGGTGAAGGAGCACTGAGGAATTGCATTGCGTGGAAACACGAGGACTATCCAAGCTCTGCCACTGGCTTGCAGGGTGACCTTGGGTAAGTCACTTAATCTCTCTGTGCCTCAGTTTCCCATCTGTGAAATAGGAATAACGAAGTAAAGATCTTTGAGCTTGACTGCTGAAAAGCACTACTGAAGGCTAGGGCTTTTGAGTATTACCTAGCCACTGTAGCCTGTCAGCTGCAAACCTGGGTGACCACTACTGCCATTTAAATGACCTCTAATGCCTACCAGCAAACATTTCCCTTTCTGTTTAAAAACCTAGAAAATTAAATGGGGAAAAACATAATTTACCCAACGTTAAAGTTGCCCAGTGATAGCTCCTGCCCTTCCAGAACACTGAGGTCAGCAAAATTCAAACTTCTAAAAACCAGGAAATACAGAGCTAATGTACATTCCAATGTAACCTTAACTCTGCCCTCTTTACGTGATGCCCCAATACATCCATAACACACACCATCCTGCTCTGTCTTTTCACTGCTATGGACATATGCTACCTGTATTTGTCCAACATGCAAACATTGAGCCTCCGCCCCTGACAGAACACTACATGGGTAAACTTTAACAGCCGCTTCGTACCCTTTTACAGTCCTGTCACGCTTGGGATACCAGGTAAACTGAGACTTTCCCCTACCTATCATTAAATCCACAGACTGCTTTCATAGCTCACCTCACTACTGACAATACCCATGGCAAGAAGACCCCAGTGCCCTGGTATTGACACACTGTGAGACTCTGTGCCTCAAAGCAGCACCCGGGAACCTCCATATTCACCCGTGCCATAGAATTCTATGTTTTGCACAAAGTATGCCTTGCGAGGTATTGTTTTGAAAGTCTCGATCTGACAAATACTAACAGCCTGTTGGCTTGTCTGTGCTCTCATGGTGTGTGAAGTTCTGAGATTTTGCTGCATGGTTGTTACCAAAAGACATAAGTTTGAGAATCTCTACTGCCAAGTAGGTGTTAACCAGCCAGTAATCCACTTCATGGCTCAGCTGCACACGTACTTTATGTTATTGGCTGGCTCATGTCGTGTTGCTGTAGCTGGTCCATGACTTTGATGATCTTCTCCACCCTTCTCGTTTTCCAAAAGAAAAGTGACCCATATTAGACTGAAATAGTGCTGGCTGTTTTTTACAGTTGTCAATGGCAGACTTGTGTGTATGTTGCTAGGTCACCTTGCAGTGACATGTGCGGCTCTACTCACGAGAATTAAACCGGCCATATTGCAGCTGCTTCTTCTTCTTCAAAAAAAAAATTACATGAGTCACACGGTGTTAAACATTTACTAAGAGCTTGACTGGAGAATGCAGTTGCACCGGTGGGGGCCGTGGCCCATATTTTGGGAGCCTTCACCCGTCTCAACTTGAGACCATACTCTTCTCATGCAACCCGATATCCAGCTATCCACTGGCATAGCCTTAGTGTCTGCACTGTAGCTAGACATCTATGGCTGGCCTGTACCACCTGACCGGACTTGGGGGCTGTTTAATCGCCATGTAGATTTCCAAGCTCCCTGCAGCCTGAGCTGTGGGACTGTCCCACCTCGCAGCCCCCCAGGTCCCAGCTGGTGCCCAGAAGTCTACACTGCAATTTAACAGCCCCGGAGCTCGAGCCAACCACGGGGCAGGGCCAACCACAGATGTCTGACTGCTGTGTAGACACTTCCTTAGAGATCTAAGGGGAAAAGGCTCCTGATGGCACGTCTGGGGTTCTTTATGGTTCTTCTTCAGCCAGTGAGATTTCAGTCATTCTTGCTGGTTCTCTATCAGTTCAACTGGTTGATTGCTAGTGCCCTAGAAAAGCTTTTGAATTGCAAGGGGAAAAAAATCTTTGATGACACTAATGGGGCAGTAGTATGTGCCAATAAAATGTTGTGACACTTTTGTAGCGCTATAGTTGTGTGTTAATCAGATGTTGTTTAAACTCAGAGCAAACAGTTGCAGTTAATAAGTAACCACCAATTCCAGACCTTTGCCATATAGGCTTATTTATGTAAATAAAATGAGTTTAATCACTGCCTTTCAGAAACAGGGCCTAACTCTACTCCACTGTAAAGAAAAAGTAAAGCTATGTTTAAAACTCTGTTTTTATTAATAAATATTTGATTGTAGCATAAAACCTATGAAAGAGTTCCCTACAAACACAAACCAGCAGCAGCCCTTTGAAATGGTCCCAGCCGTTCAATATTTGGAGATGCTGACGAGTAATCGCCTAAGGAGGCATTTACAGCGCGAAGTCTCCCAACCAGGCTGTTGGCTCACTCAGGAGGAGGGTGCATACCCTGGCACTGAGGAGGCCCAACCATTGATGCCTAAGCAGGTCTCACCAGGGTAAAGATTTGCCACATGATTTTGTAATTGTCGTTGTTGCCAGAGGGAAATAAGCAACTCTCTCTCCTTGGCACAGACACGTTTTGCCTTGTGGGCTCAAAAAGAAGAACATTGGTCCGTTTTGATGGCACGGGCAGTTGCTCTATTTGCCGGGTCAGCAACAAAACCAGGAAAGGAACTGGGTGAAATTAATTTTCTTTATGCACTAAATGGAGCCAAGTATTCATTTCTGTAGGTGTATTTTTACTGTCTCGTGGGCTGTTTCTACATGCAATTTGCACTTGGGAGCAGGGTTGGGTCTCTATCCATGTTACCTTTTGTACTGCTGTTGCAAAGTGTCCATATTTCATGAGCAGCATGGTAACTCACGAAGATACGGCACTAAGGAATTTGATCTGGCAAACACCTGGGAGATTCCCGGTTCTCTACAGTCCCACACAAGTGTGCCTGAAGCTCAAGCCAAGACATGCAACTTTCCCCTCCCAGGAGTTCTTGGGCATAGTCTTGTTTCATTAAGAAATCCCCCAGAATGGGAGCCATGAAACAGGAATAGTAGGATCCCGGCGGTTCAGGGCCCTGGGCAGCCAGCTGGGTCCAGGCTTCCAGGTGGGTGTCCCCAGAGCTTGGCAGAGAGTGACTCTCCCCTCCCTGCTCCGCGCTCTGGGACGCCTTTGCCTGAGACTCACACTGCCCTTTGCTGCTGTTTTATCACATGGCAAAGTCCTGGGTCCTTGGCTCCAGCTCCCGGCCTCTTGTCAGTCTCCCTCAGCCACTCGTGCTGCCTGTGTTTGCCCTCCCATACAGTCTCTGCATGGCAAATTATTCTCACCCCCCATCTACCCAGCTTTGCCATCTTACATATATGGGATGTTCTGGCCCTGCAGCTGCTCTGTGTCCAGGGGAAATGTCACTGGATTCCTCACTGAGCTGGGCACACAGCAGCTGGGACAGATGCTGGAGACGGGATGGAGACGGGCTGCTCCCCATCTGGAAATGTCCATCTACCCATCGTCTCCAGCTGTGCCTGTCCTCTGGGGCTGCCACCCAGCCAGGGATCCTGGATTCTGCTTCTGAGGCTGTTTCTCCCCTACCCCAATTCAACCCCTCGTGGAGGGGCAGGGAAGACCCAAAGATCGAGCTCAGAGGCCATCAGAGCTGCAAGAGCAAAGACACGGATGTACCTGCAGTCCCGCTTCTAAAGCTGGGTGGGCCGGGACATCAGTGAAAGGGCTGAACATGGGGGAACGAGTGATTCCTGCCGAGGGAGACAACTCGCCCAGTCTGGGACACTTGGCCTCTACCCCTCCCAGAGCTCAAGAACCAATGACATTCCCAGGCTGCTCAGGAAAATGGGATTTACCAGAAGTTTTATTTGCTTCTTATTTGGGGGGAGGGAACAAATAACTGAACAATATTGAGAAAATCATTCAATGAGCGATAAAGACTCCACAGACACCCAACTTCCCAGAAATTTCAGACCCCTCCTCATCCCCACCATGCCGAAACAGGTGTAAAATGCCTCCCGGGGCGGCGATTTCCGGAATAATCCCAGTGTGTAACAAAGTGAACCGAGCCCCTGGCTGAAAACAGGGATGAGGACACCCAGCTGAACCCTTCGGCCTGCCCCTGACAGAGAGCGCCGGGAAGGGATGGGAGAGGGTCAGAGAATAATGCAATACTGTAATAATAATGTCACGCTCCCGGTGCCTCCATCTTATTGAGACACCCAGCACACACATCAATAGTGGAGCCACTTGATTCTCTAGGGCATTGGGCAACTCTTTATTATCCCCACCGTTCCTCCGATCTCTGCAGATGCAGAGAGAAGAGGAGGGGAAGTGGCCGTCACTAGTCTGTGTGGCGTTTCATGTGGCGTGTTAGAGAGGTCCTGGTCTTGTACCTTTCCCCACAGACGGAACATTGACAGGGGCACTCTCCCGTGTGCCTTCTCCGATGGACTTTGAAGCCAGATTTACTTTTGAAGCTCTCCCCACAGTCGGGGCAGGCATAGGGTCTCTCTCCTGTGTGGATTCTCCGATGGTCAGTAAGATGATGGCTGTGACTGAAGCTTTTCCCACAGTCAGGGCAGTTATAAGGTTTCTCTCCTGTGTGGACTCTGTGATGTATAATAAGTTCGGAGGTGGAAGCGAACCTTTTCCCACACTCAGGGCATCCATAGGGTCTCTCGCCCGTGTGAGTCCTCTGATGTCTAGTCACATGCCCTCTCTGAGTGAAGGTTTGTCCACAGTCAGGGCATTTATGGCATTTCTCTCCCGTGTGAACCGTCTGATGTACAATAAGGCCTGACCTCTGACTGAAGCATTTCCCGCAGTCAGGGCACTTATGGGGTCTCTCTCCTGTGTGGGTTCGCTGATGTCTAATAAGGATTGATTGGTCATTGAATTGTTTCCCACACTCAGGGCAGTGATAGGGGGTCTCTCCTGTGTGGACTCTCAGATGTCTAACAAGGTGACCTTTACAAATGAAGCGTTTCCTGCACTCGGCACATTCAAACCGCTTCTCCTTAGTGCAGGTTCTCGTCTGGATCGTGGCCTCATTGGGATCCTCCGAACCCCCCCCTCGGTGAGTTGATTCACCTGGTGTCTTCCCTGGGGGGTTTCCTTGCTGCTTCTCTGGCCTGCACTGAGTTTCTGGGGTTTGTCCCTGCCCAGGACTCTGGGGATCATCCACTTCACACCTTCCCAGCAACGTCCCCTTTGGTTCCATTCGCTCAGGACCTGCGGGACAAGGATTCTCTTCATTGCTCTCACTCAGCATCTCATCACCTGTGGGGACAGAGAGAGAATCCAGACAGGAGTCAGTCCCTGTGCCGTGGGAACGGGAAGGTCAGAAAAAGGTAACAGGGAAGTGGGGACACAAACCAAAACAACGGCTAGGAAGAATGACAAAAATCAGGAGTTGAATCCCCCCCAAAGCCTTCCTAGGGAGAATGAGAAAAGGGAAAAAATAGCTACCTGCCTGTACAATCAGTGTTGCTTTTCAAAATGTTGCCCATGTCTATTCCCTTCATGTCTACTCTGCCCTGGGCGCGTGAACACTGAGTGCACTGTAGTCAGAGACGTGTCTGTAGTGGGATATGTGCCATGCATGTCTTCATCATCCAGCTGAGCGCATGAGGGGCAGCTCTGCCCCAGCACCATCTAAGGTCATTTGCACCCACATCCTAACATAAGGATGCAGGGCGGGTGGGGGAACAGACACGTGCAACATGTCCCGGAAAACAACCAGTACCGGTTGTGACGCTCTATGGAACAGGGGTGACCATTTATAATACTATCGATACCAATATTAGAAAATTGCAATGAATCATAGACCAGATATGCCACGTCAGGTATCAGTGGAAGAGTGATGATTTGCTAACTATGATACGCTTGTTTCTATGTACGATCATCTTTGCACTGTGAGTTACAAATATGTGTGGTGAATTGATATTTCAAACGTGTGCTGTGTATCTGGGGGCACCCCCAGGCAGACTGGTATCAGCATTCCTTGGCCTGCTGGATGGCCTATGAAAGGGCAATCCGCTGTGCAACACACCCATGGAGAGAAGCCAGGGGCTACGTCTATGAGTCAGCAGGACATGTACAGACGTGCCTCCGGACAGGAGACTCAAAGTACCTTTCCATGCCCCTGTGCTGGGAGCCTGTGTTTGGGACAAAGGACGTACAAGCCACATGGCAGAGAATCCTGCTCCTCGCCTCTGGAGTAACTTCTCCACAAACGGAAGGGTTGATGGACCCATCCAGGCTGTGGATGTGCTCCAGAGGGACTCTACAAACCAGCAAATTCACCAGTGTTGCTAAGAGCCTGGCATATGGCGTCTGAAGTCATGCGTATGGCTCTAATCGCTTTCACTATTTAACAACTCTCTTCTCTTTCTTTTCCTAATAAACCTTGAGTTCTAGACAGTAAAGGAGCCACTGGCAGCGTGATATTTTGGGGAAGAGACAAACTAGTACCGATCTGGAAATGCGGTGGGCCCTTTGGTGCTAGGTTTAACGTCGATACTGATGGCTCGAGTCCTGTAGGAACCATCTGTGTACAATGAACCAGTACCGGAAGCTCAAAGGTACCAGGGGCACCATGGCTGATGGTATCAGTCCTACAGATGTTCTAGCCAGAGCTGAAGGCAGCTCCGCCTGCAATAAAGGCTGCCCCCAATGACTAGTCAATGCTGGGTCGTGTTGCAGCAAAGGGGAATCCGGTACCCTCAGACAGAGAGATCTCAGGACAGCTCAATAATAATTTGGCAGTACTGAAATCATGCCTCTTAGAAGTTGTCAGAGCCATTCTCAAGGAAACATGCTCTGGTCCTGGAGTCAGTGTCTGGATTTCCTGCTCTGATTCACTGTCGGCACCGGGGAGCAGCTAGTCTCTACCTGTGCTCTAACCTTGTTACCTGACAGTTCCCATGAGGACTCTGCTGAGGCTTTCCAGCTCCCAGAGTCCAGTTCTGAAGAAGAAAAGCTCTTTGATTGATAAGTCAAGTCTTGCTGTGAGACTGACTTACAGCTCTTACAAGACCTGGTGGAAGAAGGGGAACAATTCCTCTTGTCTTGTGTCTGTCTCTGACTTCAAGCCATGAGGCGAGTCAGAAAGCTCCATAGGAGAGCTCCTGGCCTAGGACAAAGCACTGGACTGAGAAGGGCTGCACAGCACGCTCCACGAGGGAACTGTTTACTCTTCTGTCCCTAGATTTGTGTGTTCTCCTCTTGAAAGATCCACAAATAGAGCACTTGTCTCTCATGTGCCCCTCACCGAGGCAAAATAGAGCATGGGTGTGAGGGCTATTCAGTGGATTAGACACCCTGCAAGTGAGACAGTGCTGAACTCCAGGAGACTCTGTCAGAACCGAACCCCCCGGTACCAGGTAAAAGAGCCCCAGAGAACAACAAGAACAAAAACTTTATAAAATAAGAAATAAACAAATCTCCAGTGGGGAAAACATGGCTAAAGAAAAAGGGAACCCGTGAACAACAGCCAATGGAGAGCTCCGACCACCAGCCATGGATGGTGAGAAGAAGCTGTGAGTGAGCTGGGGTGGATACATGAAGACATGCATGGCAAACTGACAGGTGCCACTAGGGAAAACTCTCTGGCTGTAGGTCACTCAGCACTCACACACCTGGAAGGAGAACAGCCAATTCTGCCTCCGTGTCCCATCTGAACACTCAGAGAACAGGGAGCTACTGCTGGATGTCAGTCAGGGCATGTGGAAAGCCATGAATTACATCTGCCACGAAGACATGACACCTTCTGGGCACAATCCTGACCTGGGGGAAAATGAGTTAAAACAGGGGGAGCACAAGGGGCCTGCGTGGGAATCCCAGCACTGTAAGTCAATGACGGACGGTTTCCACGTCCATTTAACCAATTTCTCACCTCTGGGGATGTTCCTCTGGATCTCTCTAGCCTGGGACCCCTGGAGATCAGGGACCCATGGTTCTTCCCCTCGGTCCAGCTGGGAGATCACGCTGGGCATGGGAATTGGAAAACCTGCTCCGGGAAAAGAAATGAAGTGAGAGCCGAGTTTTACCGTTGTTCTCAGACAGCTGTTTCCAGATGCACTGGCTGGGTGGATGCCCTTGTATAAACCAAAGGGATGGGAAGTGTTCCTGGAGACCCTTTGGGGAGGGCAGAAGGGGATTTGGGATCTCCACTCACTGCGGGATTTTATGACTCTGGTACAGTGTCACTGTGCAAACTCTTTACACCTTCCTAACCCTTCTGAGCCTGGGACTATGGGGCTGATTCCCCTGAAATCTAAGGGATCAGGGAAGAACCCTGAGCAGAAGCTGACTTGGGCACGTCAAAGATGCCCAATTTCTAACACCAAGGGCACAGGAATCCTTACCCAGCGAGGTCACGTTCTCATAATTCTCCTGCATGACGTCCCTGTAGAGGGTTCTCTGACCCGGGTCCAGCAAGGCCCATTCCCCCTGGGTGAAATACACAGCCACCTCCTCGAAAGTCACCGGCATCTGTATCAACAACAAGAGTCCCCCACTTACAACCTGCTGTCCCAGCCACAGCCCCTCCAGCTCAGTCGCAGAAAGAGCTGGGAACATCCCCCTCAGCCACAGAGAGCAGGAATAGTCCTGGGGGGAAGGGGGAAATTTCTGAAAGATTAGATGAAAAGCACAGTGTTACTATGCTGAAACTGCGATGCCCAGAGCTGCCAACTCCGGCGATTTTATCATGGATCTCACAGTGTTTATCTGGGATTTGAAAATTTTCTCACGATCGCACCATCCTGGCAATGAAATCGCACATTTTCCCTTGTTCGAAATGGCCACCTTCTTCCATTGTGGGGGAGGGCCTGATGCCAAAATGCCCTTACTGAAGATGGCCACTATTTCCCTACCCACTGGCATGTGGAAGAGAGGCTGCCCCTAGTGAAGGTAGCCACCAGCTCCCATTGTTTTCACAGAATCATAGAATCGTAGGACTAGAGAGGACCTCGCAAGGTCATCGAGTCCAGTCCCCTGCACTCATGGCAGGACCAGCACCATCTAGAACAGGGGTAGGCAACCTATGGCACGCGTGCCGAAGNTTCTAACAGTTATGAAGTTTTTCCTAATGTCCAACCTAAACCTTCCTTGCTGCAATTTAAGCCCATTGCTTCTTGTCCTGTCCTCAGAGGTTAATGAGATCAATTTTTCTTCCTCCTCCTTGTAACAACCTTTTATGTACTTGAAAATTGTTATCATGTCCCCTCTCAGTCTTCTCTTTTCCAGACTAAACAAACCCAGTTCTTTCAATCTTCCCTCATAGGTCATGTTTTCTAGACTTTAATCATTTTTGTTGCTCTTCTCTGGACTTTCTCCAATTTGTCCACATCTTTCCTGCAATTTGGCACCCAGAACTGGACACAATACTCCAGTTGAGGCCTAATCAACATGGAGTAGAGCAGAAGAATTACTTCTTGTGTCTTGCTTACAATACTCCTGCTAATACATCCCAGAATGATGTTTGCTTTTTTTGCAACAGTGTGACACTGTTGACTCATATTTAGCTTGTGGTCCACTATGACCCCCCGAGATCCCTTTCTGCAGTGCTCCTTCCTAGACAGTCTCTTCCCATTTTGTATGTGTGCAACTGATTGTTCCTTCCTAAGTGGAGTACTTTGCATTTGTCCTTATTGAATTTCATCCTATTTACCACAGACCATTTCTCCAGTTTGTCCAGATCATTTTGAATTTTAATCCTATCCTCCAAAGCACTTGCAACCCCTCCCAGCTTGGTATCATCCGCAAACGTTATCAGTGTACTCTCTATGATGAAGATATTGAACGGAACTGGACCCAGAACCGATCCCTGCGGGACCCCACTTGTTATGTCCTTCCAGCATGACTGTGAACCATCGATAACTACTCTCTGGGAACGGTTTTCCAACCAGTTCTGCAAACAGCTTTTAGTGCTCTAGTAGGCTGAAGTCAGGCTGTCACCGGGGGACACAGCCGGGGCTCTGAGGTTGGCAGACTGGGTATGTAGCTATGATGAACAAGGGGAATATGGAGAGCTAGAGGCAGAGAGGAATAAGCAGTGGAGCGAAGAGGCAGGCGGACAGGAGGTGTGTAGGGATGTGGGGGTGAGCTGGGCACAGTGAGAAGGACACGGGCAAGATGCAGAGGAAGGTCCTGGTAACGTGCAGTAGCGGTGCCAGCTTTGCTGACGCCCTAGGCGGCGGAAGGTCCCGCCCCCGAAATCCCGCCCCCAACAGCGGCGGCGGAAGGTCCCGCCCCCAAATTTTTACGGGCGGCGGGGGCGCAGGCGCCCCCAAAATAGCAGCGCCCTAGGCGACCGCCTAGGTCGCCTAATGGAAGCGCCGGCCCTGGTAACGTGTGGTGGTGGTGGTAGCTGACTGAGGAGGGATTCGGGGGATAAGAGTGTTTGGGGGTCAAAGTCAGTCTGAGGCGGAAAGGGGACAGTGTGAGGTGGAATGAAAAGAGTGCAGGTGGATGCGTGTGGGGGGGGAGGACGTTAACCAGGAAGAAGTGCAGGAGCGTGTTGGGGTGGGCAGGCTGAGGGGGGTGCAGGCAGATGCATGTGGGGGAGGGGAGGCAGGCTCAGGAGGGATGTGCATAGAGGGAGGTGTGACCAAGTGGCAATTTTCGGTAATATTTATGATTCCTATGTGTGCGCCTCAGTTTCCCTCTCTGCTTTGCATAGCTACCCAGTGGGTGCAGGAAGGTTAACACTGTTCCTGGAGCAGCACAGAAGACACGTGGGGGGCTAGGAGCATGGGGGGTGTGTGGTCACCTCACTGTCTGGGGTGGAATGACTGGGCCATTAAAGGGCTGGCTGGAAACCGACCCCCAGATCAATGGAGAATCCGAAAAGACAGTGGGAGCCCCAGTGGCTGGGACACTCACCCGTGGCAACCAGCGACCTGGAGGAAGGAGATTTCCCCCTATGGCTGGGCTGGGAACCTGAGCCGAGGCCCCAGCGGAGAACAAAGGGGAAAGGTGCCAGGTGGCAGGGTTAGGTGCTGCCTTCTGGAGAGACACGGAGCTCTTGCTTTGGACTGACAGAGTCTGTCTACACAACAAAGAGTAAACCATGGCTGGCCTCTCCCAGCTGACTTGGGCTCACGGGGCTTTGGCTGAGGGGCTGTTTCATTGCTGTGTAGACTTCCGGGCTCGGGCAGGAGCCCCAGCTCTGGGACCCTCCCACCTCACAGGGTCCTTCAGCCTGGGCTCCAGCCCAGATGTCTACACAGCAATGGAACAGCCCCACAGCCCGAGTCCGCTGGCATGGGCCAGCTGCAGGTGTCTAGTTGCTGTGCAGACACACCCAAAGAGACAGAGCCGGTAATGGAACCCATCACAGCTTGGCTGGCTGATTGCACGGGCTTGGCCAGGATGGGCTATGGCTTAACTGCACCCTTTGCTTGTCTCCGCTAAGTTCAGGGCTTCCCCATGCTGGGTCCCAGCTGACTAAAAAATAGGGCTGTCAAGCAATTAAAAAAATTAATCGTCTGATTAATCGCGCTGTTAAACAGTAATAGAATACCAGTTATTTAAATATTTTTGAATGTTTTCTACATTTTCAAATATATTGATTTCAATTACAACACAGAATACAAAGTGTACAGAGCTCACTTTAGATATATTTTTGATTACAAATATTTGCACTGTGAAAAAAAAACAAAAGAAATAGTATTTGAATTCACCTCATGTAAGTACTGCAGTGCAATCTCTTTATCATGAATGTTCAGGGCCGGCTCCAGGCACCAGCTGAACAAGCAGGTGCTTGGGGCGGCCACTCGGGAGAGGGGCGGCACGTCCAGCTATTCGGCGGCAATTCGGCGGAGGGGCCCTCACTCCCGCTCGGAGCGAAGGACCTCCCGCCGAATTGCCGCCGCAGATCGCAATCGCGGCTTTTTTTTTTTTTTTTTGCTGCCTGGGGCAGCAAAAACCCTGGAGCCGGCGCTGTGAATGTTGAACTTACAAATGTAGAATTATGTACATAAAATAACTGCATTCAAAAATAAAACAATGTAAAATTTTAGAGCCTACAAGTCCACTCAGTCCTACTTCTTGTTCAGCCAATCGCTCTGCCAAACAAGTTTGGTTACATTTGCAGGAGACAGTGATGCCCTCTTCTTGTTTACAGTGTCACCTGAAAGTGAGAACAGGTGTTCGCATGGCACTGTTGTAGCCGGCATCGCAAAGTATTTACGTGCCAGATATGCTAAACATTTGTGTGCCCCTTCATGCTTCAATAGCCATTCCAGAGGACATGCTTCCATGCTGATGACAGGTTCTGCTCAATAACGATACAAAGCAGTGCGCACCAACGCATGTTCCTTTTCATCATCTGAGTCAGATGCCACCAGCAGAAGGTTGATTTTCTTTTTTGGTGGTTCGGGTTCTGTATGTTCCACATCAGAATGTTGCTCTTTTAAGACATCTGAAAGCATGATCCACACCTCGTCCTGCTCAGATTTTGGAAGACACTTCAGATTCTTAAACTCTGGGTGAAGTGCTGTAGCTATCTTTAGAAATCTCACATAGATACTTTCTTTGCATTTTGTGAAATTTGCAGTGAAAGTGTTCTTAAAATGAACATGTGCTGGGTCATCATCTAAGACTGCTATAACATGAAACATATGGCAGAATGCCAGTAAAATAGAGCAGGGGACATACAATTCTCCCCCAAAGAGTTCAGTCACAAATTTAATTAAAGCATTATTTTTTTAATGAGCATCATCAGCAGGAAGCATGTCTCCTGTAATGGCTATCAAAGCGAGAAGGGCCATACGTATGTTTAGCATATCTGGCACGTAAATACTTTGCAATGCCGTCTACAAAAGTGCCATGTGAATGCCCGTTCTCACTTTCAGGTGACACTGTAAATAAGAAGCGGGCAGCTTTATCTCCCATAAATGTAAACAAAATTGTTTGTTTTAGCGATTGGCTGAATGAGAAGTAGGACTGAGTGGACTTGTAGGCTCTAAAGTTGTACATTGTTTTGTTTTTAGGTGCAGTTATGTAACAAAAAAAATCTACATTTGTAAGTTGCACTGTCATGATAAAGAGATTGCACTACAGTACTTGTAGGGGACGAATTGCAAAATACGATTTCTTTTGTTTATCATTTTACAGTGCAAATACCTGTAATAAAAAATAATCTAAAGTGAGCACTGTACACTTTGTATTCTGCGGTGTAACTGAAATCAATATATTTGAATATGTAGAAAAACATCCACATTTTTTTAATCCCGATTAATTCTTTTGAGTTAATCGCGTGAGTTAACAGCTATTAATGGACAGCCCTACTGGAAACCCTGCTCTCGTCTGGAAAGGGCTGCCGGGTGTCGCTGCGAATCCCGGCTGAGATGCACTGGGCCTTGCAGAGTGAACAGGTCTCTGCCGGGAGCCGGGCTCACTGGGCAGAGCTCACAGCATGAACCAGCAGAGTTAGCTCACTCTAGGGCAGCGCTTCTCAAACTGGGGTCTGCGGAGGTCTACGGGCCCCACTGATCAATCCTCCCCCTCCCTCAACTCCTCCCCCTCCCTCAACTCCTTTGCCTCCCTCCCGGCGTCTCCTGAGTGCCGGGGACACTGCCCAGGGCTGAAGCATGTAACTTACCTTTGCAGGCCCCCTTTGGCATGGGGGCTCTGGGCAATTGCCCTGCACTTGCCACCCCCTAAAACCATCCTGTGATCCCCAGGGGGTTGCAACCACCAGGTTGAGAAACAGTGATCTGGATGAATTGGTACCACCTGGAAGACCTCTGCGTACACCCAGGGGTGTGTGTATCCCTGGTGGAGAACCACTGCTCCAAGGGACTGTTTAAAAGCTAGGGGGTGGAGGCAGATTGAGGAGGGTGCAGGGGGATTAGAGGGGTGGAGGCGGGAGGGAGGCCAAAGATTGGACAGGGGGATGGCGGGAGGGCCGGAGACAGAGGAAGGAGCTCATAGGGGGTGTCTTTGTGCAGGGATGGGAACAGGCACAGGGATGCGTGGGCAGTGGGGAGGCAGGCTGAGGAGGGTGACAGGAATTTGTGTGTTGCAGGGGACTGGCAGGAGAAAGCTGGACTCTGCACAAACGGCCCCTCCTCACCCCAACTCGATGAGTTCCAGAGCTGCTGCCCTTAGTGCAGAGATGGTCCCTGCAGCCTCAGCTCTCAGAATCTGCTCCCTCTTACGGGGCACACCACCTGCACGAGGATTTTAATGCACACAGAATCACTGACTTTCACACAAGAAGCTGTTCTCCTCCTTAGCTAGGAGAGTCGGTGCTCCCCTGTGCATCTACTGGCATGGCGTAAAAGCCAGAATGGCATTTTAATAAATACAATTATTGCACAAAAACACTGGATCAAGTTACAGACACCTAAGAACAACAGTTCAGTAATGAGAACCCACTAACAACGCCCGGTTATTAGCCCATTCCAGCCCAGAACCTTTCAAAAGGACCCAGAACACTTGGTTGCGAGGCAGCTTGGGGACCAAGCCGATACACCTAATACAATGAACAGAAAAACACGAGACTGCAGAAACCCTCTTCTGAGCCAATCTGGGCAGCAAACGGCTTTATTACTAAAACCAAAGTGCCACAGGGAACAAAAATATACCAGAATGAGCCACTGCAACATTTTCATAACTAAAATTAACTTAAAATACAGTTAGCCAAATGTGGGAGCATTTCGGTAATTAGAACTGATTAATAGTGTGCTGTCGTTGGCCCATTCCAGCCACATCCAGGTTTGGATCATCTACAGCAGGGGTAGGCAACCTATGGCATGGGTGCCGAAGGCGGCACGCGAGCTGATTTTCAGTGGCACTCACTGCCCGGGTCCTGCCCACCGGTCCGGAGAGCTCTGCATTTTAATTTAATTTTAAATGAAGCTTCCTAAACATTTTTAAAACCTTATTTATTTTACATACAACAATAGTTTAGTTATATATTATAGACTTATAGAAAGAGACCTTCTAAAACGTTAAAATGTATTACCGGCACGCAAAACCTTAAATTCGAGTGAATAAATGAAGACTCGGCACACGACTTCTGAAAGGTTGCCGACCCCTGATCTACAGTCTGAGCGAATAGGGAAACAGAAGCTCACATTGAAGCATTTTTTGCCAGGGCTATTTCTAAACCCACACATATAAATCCCGCTCTGATTTCATGTGAACTTTGCCCATAACAGACCTTGAACCTGGCATCAGATAAAAACCCAGATTGCTCAAATTTCTCTATAGAAAGGGCTAAAAGTCTAATCTGCAGGGGAAAAACTATATCTGTGTCAGGCTTTTTTACACACACACACACACACACACACACACACACACACACACACACACACACTCTCTCTCTCTCTCTCTCTCTCTCTCTCTTTTCTTTAATGTGTAAGAACAGCAAAACATCAGCTCAGTGTAAGCTTCCTCCTGGGTTGAAGAAGAAGGTTGATGTCTCCCTGCTGGACCTCTCTAGTTCCTGAGGGCGAATCTGCACTACCTGACACGCCAGGTGAGGCGGCGGAAGAGAGAAGTGTCAGGGTGTTTGGGCCTCTGGAGCTGTGTAAATAAGGAATTTGTAGCCCCTCTGCAGCCTTCCATATTGACTCATTTTGTTACCCCGAAAAATGGATTCTTTGGCATTCCTGGACAAACGTGCCTATTGCCCCCTTCGGCTGTCCTTCCGGAGGCATAAGTTTCCAGCGCTGTTAAGGGAAACACTAAAGGACCTGGATATAATATTCCGATGAAGTAATTGATGCAGGCAACATTATTTTCCAAAACAGTCTCCTTTTATTAACGAAGCTAGTAATCCCTCATACACTACAGTCTAAAACCCCGAAACAAGGCACAAAGACCCGAAACAAGGCACAAAGACCCGAAACAAGGCACAAAGACCCGAAACAAGGCACGTTGAAAGAGCNTGCACGCACACTAGTCCTATATACTATCCTACTCCATAACTAAAAATAACAGGCTTACTTTATAAATCCATTGGTGTCCCTTTAAATGGCAGTTGCTGCCTGCTTCTCCGCCCTGCTCACAGCAGCTTTCCTCACTCTGTCCTGTCCTGCGTTAGTTATTGTATCCGTGCTGCTGCTGCTGCTGTTCATTGCTGTCTCGGCTTCCTTCAGAACTCGAAACTGTCTTTCCAGCTGTTCGGATGCCCTCTTGCTCAGCCCCGGCGCTCTCTCCCTCCGGCAGCTCTTTCAGCAGTTCTTGCTGGCTGTCAATTCCTCCCTCCGTCTCCCCCCAGCTGCGCTCTCTCCAAATCCACTTCCTGGCAGCTGGTTTTTTCTGCTGCACTTTGGCTCCTTCCTCATACCTCTTTCTATCCTTAGCAGCGATTATTCGCACATGCTCAGTATCAGCCATTCTCGCGGAGCGATGATTGACAGCGCTGGTCTGTAGAACTAGTTGTAACCGGTCTGAGCGGGCTGTGACCAGCCAGCTACTGACCTCTCTCTCACCTCTCATCCCGCACATGCACAGTAGCCATTAGCTTGGCACCTGATTACTGTTGCTTACCTCCGGGTAATGATTCTGTCGACTCTACACACACACACAGAATTCTGCGGTTTCTGTCGGGTGACCATATTTCCCAAAGGGGAAATGAGATACCGTGTGAGGCTAGCCAAGGCCCTCCCTCCACCCCTACGCAGGGCTGGCCTGAGCCGCTCACCCCCGCCCCCTTTCCCCGCACGAGGCTGGGGCTGCTGTCGCTGCTCACTTGAGCTGCTCCCCACCCTCATGTTCCTCCGCACCCTACTTTTTTGACAAAAGAGAGCAACTTGATCAATTTGCAAGAGCAAACGGGACAAATGCCCAATTTTGCTAAAAAAAAAAAAAAAAAAGTCCTGGCCGGAACAGGACTTAAAAAAGGGACTGTCCCGGCAAAACGGAACACATGGTCACCCTCGTTTTCTACCAACCGAGGATTGGCAGTTCCCATCTTAGAGTGAAGTAGCTCTTGCTTGTTCAGAATAGAGATCAGGCAGACAACGTGGAGGCTGGAGAATTTCTCTAGTAACAACACCTGCCTCTTCCTCTGTATATATTTGATAAAGATCAAAATGCACAAGGAAAGCTGGTGTCTCTTGGTGCCCTTGAAGGGAGCAGGGCAGAAGTTCTCAAGCCGTGGGGCCCACCTCCCAGAGGAGGCGCAGGCATGCACCAGGCAAGGTGTCATTTACATTGTTTGTTTGGCCAGGCAGCTCCGGTGTCTGGCTGAGCTATAGCTGATGCTGCCGCTAGTTGCCACTGTGGCTAGCGCTCAGCTGCTAGGGGAGGACTGCAGTTCTGGCTGCCCCCAGTAGATGCTGCGGTGAGGCTGACTCACCGCAGAGAGGTTACTCCCTGCCTGTGCAGAATAAGAATGCTGCAACCCATGTGGAGCAGGGGTAAGGGGGCAGTGGAATCAACTGCCTCCTTTCATTCTCCTGCTCTCGGGAAGGATAGATGCACAGGTGAGCTAAGTGTGTGGGGAGAAGGGCTCAGACCCAGGAGAATGTGCAACTTCTTCTCCAGCCAACTGCACTGCTTATATGGAGGCAGCTGTGGGGGCAAAGTGACTGCTTCCCGTGGGCCAATGAGAGTGGCGGTGGGAGAGAGTGACGTTGCTAGAACCATCATTTAGATTTGTCTTTCGGCCATCTCCCTGGTGTCTGCAACTAAGGAAGTCACTGCTCAGGGAGAGATGGAAACTTTACTCTCCCAATCAAAAAAGGAATCCGTCAAACAAAGTATAACTCCCACCCTTTTCCTCTGAGTCTAACTCCCGCAAGTTTTCCATCACATAAGACAAATTGTAACAACCTCAGAGAGGGAGTTTTGGTAGGGGGTGGTGGTGTGTGTGTGCGGGGGGGGGGTGGTGGTCGGCACCACCATGTCGCACAATGGACACTTGACAAAATCACTGGACTTAGTGACGGACATTGGGGGGTAGTTATGTCATTCAGTCTTCAACCCGCAAAGTAGCGCACAGTTTTCCACACTGAAAAAACCCCAGTAGCCTAGCTAATAATAACAATAATAATAAATTCAACTCCCTTTGACGGTTTTGAATGTACCTCACCACCGCAGCTACATTCAAGTCCTGTGTGCGGGGGGGGCGGGGGGGGGGCAGGCTCTGGGGCTGGGAGGGAGTTTGGGTCTAGGACTGGGCCCTCAGCAAGTTATAACAGCCAGATTCCAGCATTGTCCAACCCAAGTGTTTAAAACTCATGAGTTTGGCCCCCAAATTGATGAGATTGTTTAAAAATAATAATTTGGGGATTTTTTTTATATTCTGGATTTTGAGCCCTTCGGGTTCGTGCTTCCCAACTTTCCTCTGAAACTATGAGGGCTGTAAACTTTCTTTTTAAAAATGAAAGCTAAGGTGGTCTTATAATGACGTCTCTCCTGCAGCTGGGATTTAAGAAAAACACCAAATATTACAAGGCTTGTGATAAAACCATGAGAGTTGGCAAGACAGAGCTATGCGCCCCATGGGGATACAGGTCTGTCGCATCTTACGCTGGGGTTACGTTCCGCGGTCAGCGCCTAAAGCGAAAACCGCCTATAGTCAAAATCCCATTGAGTGTAATGGCGGGCGGAATCGCCCGCACTACAGAAACAGTATTTACATTGTTGTTTTTCTCTTTTTTTTGGTTTTGTTTTTGCCGACCGCGTAAAGCTGAAATCGCGCATGTTAAATGCGCGTAAGATGCAACAGACTTGTATGAGAAAATATCCCTGGAGCGCTCATATTCATACACTGCCATCCGTATTCTCAGAAGCCGTGGAGCGGAAACGTTTAGGCCTGTCTAAAATGTACCAGTGAAAAACTGCATCATCTGATGCTTCACCTGCCCATAAGAGAGTGACACTAGCCAGCTACAAACGAAGCGAATGTCTGTGTGGCCCTTCTGCCACGTGGAGTCAGCAGCACCAGGCCGGCTCAATGCCCTTCTGCCACGTGGGGTCAGCAGCACCAGGCCGGCTCAATGCCCTTCTGCCACGTGGAGTCAGCTGCACCAGGCCGGCTCAATGCCCTTCTGCCACGTGGAGTCAGCAGCACCAGGCCGGCTCAATGCCCTTCTGCCACGTGGGGTCAGCAGCACCAGCCGGCTCAATATCTAGAGGTTTCCTTTCAACAGTACAGCACAGAACTGGGTCGAGCCCCCACCCAGTGACTGGGAAAATCACACACTATCTCTGGGCACCACTTAGAGGCAATACTTCCCCTCTCGCAAGAAACTCTTAATGAACGGAGGGAAGTCACCCGACATTAATTAGGGAAAATGCTGCAAACAGGGTTCATACTCATGAACCTGTGAGCCGGACGCCCACCCCAGAGTGCGTGGGGCAGAGTCTTCTGCCTCAGGTTCTTGAGTTCTACAACCAAAAGTTCCTTTACCGTGCCCCTCTGCTCCCTCATCACACCCCACTCACAGTGGTTGTCCTTGGTCAGTGAGGACCCAGAGTTCAGAAGTGCATCTGTGTGAGGTCACCTCCCACCCGGGGGTGTGGGGAGACGGCACCTTGCTTGCGCTGCCCTCTGAGCACTTGCTCTGGCTGGCCGCCCCGTCAGCCGCCCTTCCACTCCGCTGGCCGCTCTGCCAGCCGCTGCACTGCACACTGTCACCCTCTGCTGCCACTTGCCTCTCTACTGTGACCTCTGCAAGTCCCCCCACCCCCCCAGCTATTAGTGACTTTCAGCTCTCAGTGATTATCAGCTCTTGGCTGGGGAACGTCATTGCTGGAGCAGGCTGGGCAGAAACGCTGCCCCACAACCAGTGAGTTCAGCTTTAGTGAGCACGTAACAAAATGGAGCCCTACTTAGCTCTATCTTTGAACCGTGGGGAGAGACAGGTTAAACCATGCCTGGGGCTCTGAGATAGCGCCCACACCTTCTGGCAGGGACACCTGTCCCCACCCCCTCTTACTTTCACAGGGGTCCGGCATTCGAGCCTCTGGCTTAGCGAGTTCATTTCAGCTGAGGGTGACCCCCTCAATCCAGACAGACTAAGCAAAGGTGCTGACTTTTACTTCCCCCACCCCCGGGTGCTCCACCCTCTCTCCGCACTGAGGCCCCATCTCCTACGGCCCTGCCTTCACTCCACCTGTTCCCCTCCCCACTCTGGCTCCTCCCCAAGGCCCCCGCTGGCTGCTCATTGGTCTCCGCCCTCCCCCAAGCTGCCGATGGCAGTGCCCCTGATCAGCTGTTTGACACTGCCCCCGATCAGCTGCTGGGAGGGGGGAGCTTGAGCTAGCTTGGCCTGTCGCCAGCCGCGAAGCCTGGGCAGGAAACGGGCCGCCGCTGCCTCCCAGCCAGGCTCTCTCAGGCAGAAGCGGCTCCGTCCCCCTTCCCACCCAGCTTGCAGGGAGAGCGGCCAAATGCGGGGGGAGGCGCTGTGAGAGAAGGGAAGAGCATAGACTCCTTCCCCTCAGGTAATGTCAGGCAGGAAGAGAGCTGCATGCAGGGCAGGGCGGGGGGTGGCACTGCGCAGGGGAGACACATGGGGCGGTCACGTGTCCTCCTCCCCTTTAGACTGTGCCCTGCCCTGTATAGGGAGGCACTGGCTGTCTATGCAGCCAGGGGACCTATCTCAGGCTTCTGCTCCCCTGCCATTACATTTCTGTGTGGAGTATTTCCAGGCTGCAAAGCTCCCTGCCTTCACTGTGTTATTCCCAGCACAGACAGTCTGGCCCAGGACACCTGCTGAGACTGAAAACAGTGACTGTCAGCAGTTATGTGTCGCCACACAGCTCCTGCTATACAACCCTATTTAAGTCTTCAGGTAAAAGAACTCCAGAGAAAACATATTGAAAACAATGAACGAGCCTACATGAATGTTCATTAGCTTACCAGAGTACACCTGAACCCTCGTGGAGGGGCAGGGAAGACCCAAAGATCGAGCTCAGAGGCCATCAGAGCTGCAAGAGCAAAGACACGGATGTACCTGCAGTCCCGCTTCTAAAGCTGGGTGGGCCGGGACATCAGTGAAAGGGCTGAACATGGGGGAACGAGTGATTCCTGCCGAGGGAGACAACTCGCCCAGTCTGGGACACTTGGCCTCTACCCCTCCCAGAGCTCAAGAGCCAATGACATTCCCAGGCTGCTCAAGAAAATGGGATTTGCCAGAAGTTTTATTTGCATCTTATTTAGGGGGAGGGAACAAATAACTGAACAATATTGAGAAAATCATTCAATGAGCGATAAAGACTCCACAGACACCCGACTTCCCAGAAATTTCAGACCCCTCCTCATCCCCACCATGCCGAAACAGGTGTAAAATGCCTCCCGGGGCGGCGATTTCCGGAATAATCCCAGTGTGTAACAAAGTGAACCGAGCCCCTGGCTGAAAACAGGGATGAGGACACCCAGCTGAACCCTTCGGCCTGCCCCTGACAGAGAGCGCCGGGAAGGGATGGGAGAGGGTCAGAGAATAATGCAATACTGTAATAATAATGTCACGCTCCCGGTGCCTCCATCTTATTGAGACACCCAGCACACACATCAATAGTGGAGCCACTTGATTCTCTAGGGCATTGGGCAACTCTTTATTATCCCCACCGTTCCTCCGATCTCTGCAGATGCAGAGAGAAGAGGAGGGGAAATGGCTGGCACTAGTCGATGTGGAGTTTCATGTGGAATATTAAGGAAGTTTTGGTCTTGTACCTTTCCTCACAGACGGAACATTGATAGGGGCACTCTCCCGTGTGCCTTCTCCGATGGACATTGAAACCAGATTTTTGTCTGAAGCTTTTCCCACAGTCGGAGCAGGCATAGGGTCTCTCTCCTGTGTGGATTCTCCGATGGTCAGTAAGGTGATGGCTCTGAGTAAAGCTTTGTCCACAGTCGGGGCAGCTATAGGGTTTCTCTCCTGTGTGGACTCTCAGGTGTATAATAAGGTCTGAGGTACAAGCAAAACTTTCTCCACACTCTGGGCATCCGTAGGGTCTCTCGCCCGTGTGAATCCTCTGATGTCTAGTTACATGTGCACTCTGAGTGAAGGTTTGTCCACAGTCAGGGCATTTATGGCATTTCTCTCCCGTGTGGATTCTCTGATGTACAATAAGGCCTGACCTCTGACTGAAGCATTTCCCGCAGTCAGGGCACTTATGGGGTCTCTCTCCTGTGTGGGTTCGCTGATGTCTAATAAGGTTTGATTGGTCATTGAATTGTTTCCCACACTCAGGGCAGTGATAGGGGGTCTCTCCTGTGTGAGATCTCTGATGTCTAACAAGGTGTGATCCAGAACTGAAGCGTTTCCTGCACTCGGCACATTCGAACCGCTTCTCCTTAGTGCAGGTTCTCGCCTGGATCATGGCCACATTGGGATCTTCCAAACGTCCCCCTCGGTGAGTGGATTCACCCAGTGTCTTCCCGGGGGGGTTTACCCGCTGCTTCTCTGGCCTGCACTGAGTTTCTCTGGCCTGCCCAGGACTCTGTGAATCATCCCCTTCACACCTTCCCAGCAACGTCCCCTTTGGTTCCATTCGCTCAGGACCTGCGGGACAAGGATTCTCTTTATTGCTCTCACTCAGCGTCTCATCACCTGTGGGGACAGAGAGAGAATCCAGACAGGAGTCAGTCCCTGTGCCGGGGGAAAGGGAAGGTCAGAAAAGGAGAACAGGAAAGTGGGGAAACAAACTAAAATAATTGCTGGGAACACTGACAAACCAGGAATTGAATTCTCTCCCTCCTCCCCTCCCCCCCCAACCCTTTCCATGAAGAAAGAGAGAAGGGAAAAATCAGCTACCTGCATGTACTGTATTTGATGTTTTCAAGGTGTTGCGCATGCCCATTCCACTTCATGTCTATTCCAATGTAGGGGTGTGAACGCTGAATGCACTGTAATTGGAGAGTTTCTGCAGTGGTACCCACTGGGGTGGCACATGCGCCATGCATGCCCTCATGCATCCAGGCGAGGACATGAAGGGCAGAGCTCCCCCTGCACCATCTCAGTTCATTTCCACCAGCAGCCTATCATAATGGACTCCAAAGGAGAAGGGAGCAGGGCGGGTGCTGGAATAGACATGTGCAAGACGTCCTGGAAAACAACCAGTACAGGTATATATTTCTTTTTCTTTGTGTGATTCTGTGTGTCTATTCCACTTCAGGTGACTCCCAAACAGTGTTCTATGGAGGAGGGTTTGAAGTCTAGCTGCTCTGCAATTGCTTTTCAGAATTTCCATAGCTAGTGCAGTCTCTAGAAGTGGCTGAAGTGGCACCATGCTTGGGAACAGTGTGATTTTAAGACCAGGTTGCTGCCCTGCAGTTATCTGGGATTGAAATGTCCTGTAGGAAAGCTGCCGAGGCTCTCACACAAAGTGCCGTCAGCTTGGAAGGAGGTTTTAATTTTGCAAGATCATAACTTGTAGTGAGACGAGAGGTGATCCTCCCAGAAATTCACCGTACGGGAACCTCCTGTCCTCTCATTCTCTCCACACAGGAAACAAAGAATTGTGGCAAAGACTGAAACTGTTTTGTCCTGTCCAGATAAAGGGAAAGGGCCAGCAGATGTCCAGCAAATGATGTTTCTTCTCAACCTTACGTGAACGTGGTTTGGGGGGAAAGGGAGGGAAAAAGATGGTTTGATTGAGATGGAAATCGGTAACCGCCTTTGATGAAGAACTGTGGATGAAGCCTTAAAGCAACTTTATTCTTATAAAAAGAGTACACCAAGGGGTGGGGGAGTGATATGAAATTCATGCTTGTGGTTCCAAACCCTTCTAGTAGAAGTAACTGCCACTGGAAAGGTGACCTTAGCTGATAAATTAGACAGGCCACTGGTCTGGTATTAAACCAGACAGTCCTGCTTTTCTAGAGCATTTCCCCATCCGGTACTCAGACAAAACTGGTGTTGTCCAGTATCAGACGGGGGATGCCATACTGAAGAGCGCATCGCTCTACCCCTGCCAGTGTGTCCTTGCATGCTGGTGAGCGTGGGGTGGCCTGTTCTTAAAAGTTCTGCCCCCCACGTGCAGTGAGCTCACACACACCATGCATGAGAAGTCACACTGGTGGGGTGGGGTCATGTCAGCAAGAACAGGCTCATGACGTTCTGGGAAGAACCGGAATGTCCCGTTTTCCAGGAGTGCATGAGTGGCCACCCTAGGATAAGTACTGAAGAGGACAAAAGCCATAGGCTCAAAGGGAGAACCTGTGGAGGAGACAATGCTAATCTCTAATCTCAGGGTCCGTAACTTGAGAAAAAAGACTACTTATTTCTTTCACAAATCTTATTGGCAGAGTGTGTCTTCACAGCACAATTAGCTTGAGTTATAACATGAGTCTTACCCCTTACTCAACTCCCGCCCACACAACTCCCTGAGAACCAGTCTGGAGAAGCCAGCCTCGAGGTTGGAGGGATGCCGCATGGGCTGCAGTACAGCTACTGCATGGACCCATATCACACTGGGTTCATCGGCAACATCATGGAGATCTATGTCTATATCTCCCGTTGTGGTATCTCCACTGAATGCCCTATTTTGTCACCAAAGAATGTAGATCTCCTCTCTAGAATAAGAAGTAGGGGGTTCTTCTTCTGAATCTGATCATGAATATGGGCAGTCAGTGGCCATCGGTGGTGCGATACTAGGAGGACTCACCGGAGTACAGCCTCTGGATCTGTGCCTCTTGGCAGTAGGTTTAAATGTTGGTACTGATGGCTTGAGTCCTATAGGAACAATCTGTGTAGAAGAAACCGGTACTGGAGGCTTTGAAGATGCCGAGAATGCCATGGCTGATGGTACTGGTCCTACAGATGCTCTAGCCAGTGGTGAGGGCATCACCGACTGTAATAAAGGCTGTACCCTATGAGTAGTCAGAGTTGGATCTTGTTGCACCAAAGGGGAATCCTGCACCCACAGACAGAGCAAATCTCATGACATTGCATGAGCATCAGATGTCGTGGGTCACAATAATGTTTCTGGCAGTACTGAAGTTGATGCCTTTAATACATTGTCAGAGCCATTCTCAAGAAAACATGCTCTGCTCCTGGAGTCAGTGGCTGGATTTCCTGCTCTGATTCACTGTCGGCACCGGGGAGCAGCTAGTCTCTACCTGCGCTCTAACCTTGGTACCTGACAGTTCCCATGAGGACTCTGCTGAGGCTTTCCAGCTCCCAGAGTCCAGTTCTGAAGAAGAAAAGCTCTTTGATTGATAAGTCAAGTCTTGCTGTGAGACTGACTTACAGCTCTTACAGGATATGATGAGAGAAGGGGAACAAAGATCCATAGGAAAACTCCTGGCCTAGGACAAAGTACTGGACTCCAGATGGCTGAGATCTGAGAAGAGATGTACAGCACGCTCCCGATATTTTTGTGTTCTTTTCTTGAAAGATCTACAAATAGAGCATTTGTCTCTAATGTGCCCCTCACCAAGTGTGATGGTTGTTCAGTGGATGAGACACCCTGCAAGTGAGACAGTGTTAAAGTCTAGGAGACTTTGACATAACCAAGCCCCCAGGTACTAGGTAATAGAGCCCCAGAGAAAAACAGAAAAAATAACTTTATAAAATAAGAAAGAACCAAATCTCCAGTGGGAAAAACATGGGTACACAATAAGCTACTAGAATTATTTACAGAAAAAAGTTTCCTCAGAAGAAAGAAGGGAACCCGTGAACAACAGCCGATGGAGAGCTCTGACCACCAGCCACTGTGGGTGAGAAGGAGCTGTCTGTGTGCTGGGTGGCGCCACCTTTTATTCCTTTGCCTGGATACATGAAGACATGCATGGCAAACTGACAGGTGCCACTAGGGAAAACTCTCTGGCTGTAGGTCACTCAGCTCTCACACACCTGGAAGGAGAACAGCCAATTGCCTCCACATCCCATCTGAACACTCAGGGGGGAGGGAGCTACTGTCAGGTGTCTGTCAGGGCATGTGGAAAGCCATGAATTACGTCTGCCACGAAGACATGACACCTTCTGGGCACAATCCTGACCTGGGGGAAAATGAGTTAAAACAGGGGGAGCACAAGGGGCCTGCGTGGGAATCCCAGCACTGTAAGTCAATGACGGACGGTTTCCACGTCTGTTTAACCAATTTCTCACCTCTGGGGATGTTTCTCTGGATCTCTCTAGCCTGGGACTCCTGGAGATTGGGGACCCACGGCTCTTCCCCTTGGTCCAGCTGGGAGATCACACTGGGCTTGGGAATTGGAAAACCTACTCCGGGAAAAGAAATGAAGTGAGAGCCAAGTTTTACTGTTGTTCTCAGACAGCTGTTTCCAGATGCACTGGCTGGGTGGGTGCCCTTATATAAACCAAAGGGATGGGAAGTGTTCCTGGAGACCCTTTGGGGAGGGCAGAAGGGGATTCAGGGATCTCCACACAGTGCGGGATTTATGACTGTGGTACAGCATCACTGTGCAAACTCTTTACACCTTCCTAACCCTGCTGAGCCTGGGACTATGGGGCTGATCCCCCTGAAATCTATGGGATCAGGGAAGAACCCTCAGCAGAAGCCAACCTAAGCACATCAAAGATGCCCAATTTCTAACACCGAGGGCACAGGAATCCTTACCCAGCGAGGTCACATTCCTGTAATTCTCCTGCATGACGTCACTGTAGAGGGCTCTCTGACCCGGGTCCAGCAAGGCCCATTCCCCCTGGGTGAAATACACAGCCACCTCCTCGAAAGTCACCAGCATCTGTATCAACAACAAGAGTCCCCCACTTACAACCTGCTGTCCCAGCCACAGCCCCTCCAGCTCAGTCGCAGAAAGAGCTGGGAACATCCACAGAGAGCAGGAACAGTCCTTAGGGAGGATGGGGAGGGGGGTAATTTCTGAAAGATTAGTTTAAAAACCTGCTGTTACTGTGGTGAAACCATGACTCCAGTAATTTTATCGTGGGTCTCACAATATTTATCTGGGAATTGAAGCGTGTGGCCTCAGCATTCCTAGCAGTGAAATCGCACTTGTTCGACATGGCCGGCCTCTGCCATGGCTTTTGTGGGAGCGGAGAACCTGATGCCAAGAAGCCCTGACTCAAGATGGCCGCCATTTCCCCACCATTTGACGTGTGGAAGAGAGGCTGCCTCCAGTGAAGGGGACCACCAGCTCCCACTGTTTTCAGGGAGGCTGAAGCCAGGCTCTCCTGGGGGGATGAAGCTGGGGCTCTGTGGTTGGCAGACTGTGTACGGAGCTAGAGGTGGGGAGAGGAAGAAGCAGGTGGAGGGCGTGTGTGTGTGGGGGTGATCTGGGCAGACTGGGAAGGCCAGAGGGGACATGTGTGTGGAGGGGCGGGATGCAGAGGAGGGCACATGTTGGGGGTGGCAAACTGAGGAGGGATGAGGGGGACAACAAGGAGTCAGTCGGAGGGGGAAAGAGGATGTGTGAAAAATAGAATGAAAAGGGATGTGTGTGGGGGGGGAGGAGCTTAACCAAGAACAGTGCAGGGTCATTGGGGTGCGGGCAGGCTGAGGGGGTGCAGACCGATGCGCGTTGGGGTAGGTGTGACCAAGTGGAAATTTTCTTTAATATTTTTTATGATTCCTATGTGTGTGTCTCAGTTTCCCTCTCTACTTTGCATAGCTACCCAGTGGGTGCAGGAGGGTTAACACTGTTCCTGGAGCAGCACAGAAGACACATGGGGGGCTAGGAGCATGGGGGTGTGTGTGGTCACCTCACTGTCTGGGGTGGAATGACTGGGCCATTAAAGGGCAGGCTGGAAACCGACCCCCAGATCAATGGAGAATCCGAAAAGACAGTGGGAGCCCCAGTGGCTGGGACACTCGCCCCTGGCAACCAGCGACCCGGAGGAAGGAGATTTCCCCCTATGGCTGGGCTGGGAACCCCAGCGGAGAACAAAGGGGAAAGGTGCCAGGTGGCAGGGTTAGGTGCTGCCTTCTGGAGAGACACGGAGCTCTTGCTTTGGACTGACAGAGTCTGTCTACACAGCAAAGAGTAAACCATGGCTGGCCTCTCCCAGCTGACTTGGGCTCACGGGGCTTTGGCTGAGGGGCTGTTTCATTGCTGTGTAGACTTCCGGGCTCGGGCAGGAGCCCCAGCTCTGGGACCCTCCCACCTCACAGGGTCCTTCAGCCTGGGCTCCAGCCCAGATGTCTACACAGCAATGGAACAGCCCCACAGCCCGAGTCCGCTGGCATGGGCCAGCTGCAGGTGTCTAGTTGCTGTGCAGACACACCCAAAGAGACAGAGCCGGTAATGGAACCCATCACAGCTTGGCTGGCTGATTGCACGGGCTTGGCCAGGACGGGCTATGGCTTAACTGCAACCTTTGCTTGTCTCTGCTAATCTCAGGGCTTCCCCATGCTGGGTCCCAGCCCACTAACAAACCCTGCTCTGATTGGAAAGGGCTGCCGGGTGTCACTGCAAATCCTGGCTGAGATATACTGGTCCTTGCAGAGCGGGCAGGTCTCTGTCCAGGAGCCTGGCTCAGCGGGACTCGCTGGGCAGAGCTCATGGCATGAAGCAGCAAGGCTGGAGTCCAGACCCTCGTTCTTGGTGGCGGTGAGGCCGTTACAGAAGAGTGGGACCCCTTGGGGGTCTGGCCAACTGAAGGGGATCCTCCAAGGGGCTTTTTAAAAGCTGGTGGGTAGCATGGATCTTGTGGATCTGCGACAGCCGCTAGGAGGCAGATCAAGGTGTTTGCAGGGTGGTGAAGGCAGGAGGTAGGCTGAAGATCGGACAGGAAGATGTGACCGGGGGCAGGAGCCAGATGAAGGAGGTCACAGGGGGGATGTGTCTGGGAAGGGGTGGGAGCAGACCCAGGGCTGGACAGGAGGATGCATGGGGGATGAGTGGGAGGTGGGGAGGCAGACTGACCCTTAAGGGCGCACAGGGATTTGTGTGTTGTGGGGGACTGGCAGGAGGTAGCTGGAAGAGGCGCCAGGAGGATGCGGGGGGGATAAGCAGCAGGAGATGGGATATGGGAGGCAGAATGAAGAGGATGCGGGGGCGTTACTTGTGGCGGGGAGGTGGGTAACAAGCTGAGGAAGGCAAGGCCGCCCAGAGGATTCAGGGGGCCTGGGGCAAAGCAATTTCAGGGGCCCCTTCCATAATAAAAAGTTGCAATACTATAGAATGGGGCAAATTGCCCCACCCTCCCCCGCCCCCCCCCCGCCGCCCCCCCCCCCCCCCCCCCCCCCCCCCCCCCGGCGGCCCTGGGAAAAATAAACTTTTAAAAACCTTCCGCATCTCGGCACAAACCCAGTTTTGAGAAAACTTCTTTTCAAGTCACCTTTTCAAGGTATCACTGGTTCTCAGCATCAGCTAGTGCTAAAAGGCACTAAAACTCATTGAAAGGGTTGGACAAATATTTTCAGTCAAAACTTTTTTTGGATCGAAAACTAGGGTTTTTTTAAAAAGCAGAAAAAATCACGGACAATGTCTGCTTTCCTTCAAAATTTGTTGTGGTTTTTTTAATTGAAAAGCTGAAATTAGTCTGCCAAAACCTGAGCATGGTTTGGGGTTTCAGAAGTGTGTGGCCAAATATTTGCTGCTTGCTGTGTTTGATTGTTTAAAGAAACAATACAAAAATTCTGCTTAAAAAAAATCCAAAACTTTTGAACCACCTCAGCTTGTGACCAAACGCCTGAGCCCATCCAGTCAGAGATTTTTCCAGGTTTCTGATACTCTGCTGGTTTCCTTGACTGATATCTGTCTCCATAACTTTGCGTTCATTTAGGTTAGAACATAAGAACATAAGAACGGCCATACTGGGTCAGACCAAAGGTCCATCCAGCCCAGTATCCTTTCTACTGACAGTGGCCAATGCTAAGTGCCCCAGAGGGAGTGAACCTAACAGGTAATGATCAAGTAATCTCTCTCCTGCCATCCATCTCCGCCCTCTGACAAACAGAGGCTAGGGACACCATTCCTTACCCATCCTGGCTAATAGCCATTAATGGACTTAAACCCAATGAATTTATCTGTTTCCTAGAGACTGGCTCCATGGGGTCCCTCACAAACTGGAGACGGTTACTGAGGGTTTGTCTTTAGTATGGCTTATGTACATACTCCACGAACTGAGCATTTGAGCTGGTTCCAGAATTTGGGATGAGCCTATGTTGTGAAAACTGAAATGCTCAAAATAGCACATGCATGTGAATGGACACAGGGTGCTAAAATTAAATTAACCCACGGGGTCTCAAACTGGGGGTCGGGACCCCTCAGGTGTAGGATATTGCTCTTCTCATGTGATCCCTCCCCCATGGCTCTCTTGGCTCTATCACTGTTAATCTAAAAAAAGGAATAGGAGTACTTGTGGCACCTTAGAGACTAACACATTTATTGTAGCATAAGCTTTTGTGGGCTACAGCTCATTTCATCGGATGCATGTAGTGGAAAATACAGAAGGAAGATATATATATATATACACACATGAAACAATGGATCTTACCATACACATTATAAGGAGAGTGATCAGTTGTCAGCAGGAGAGAAAAATAAGTCTTTGTGGTGGTAATGAAAATGGCCCATTTCCAGCACTTGAAAAGGAGATATAAGGAACTGTAGGGGGCGGGGGGGAAGATAAGCATGGAGAAATAGTTTTACCACATGCACTTGGAGATTCTGTGGCTATAGAACTATGCAATTCAGCATTCCTGTTTCCCATTTGACATTTTGCTGTAACAGGTGCCCAGCATTTTTTTTCTTCCTGGCCTGCTGGGACCTTCCTGCAGCTGCTCCTTGTTCTCCAGCTTTCCTAACAAGGTAGAGTTCATTGGAGTACAGCATATATGCTCACTACATTGTTCCATTGAGCCACAAGANCCCCGGGACTCCCTGCCCCTTATCCAACAGCCCTGGCCCCCTTACCATGCCGCTTACCCTCGCCTCCCCGCTCTCCTGGAGCCTCAGCGCGCCGCGTTGCTCCAGCAGGACCTGAGCTCCCGCCGCTCAGCCGCAGCTCGCAGCCCCGCCCCCTTACCACGCGACTCTGAGCGGGAGGATCTCAGGCCCTGCTGGTGCCATGACGCTTTAGCTCTGTCCAGGGCTGCTCCTGGACGCGGCGCGCTGAGGCGCCGGGGGATGGGGGAAGGCGGAGGCAGGGGGGAGCCTCTGACATTCTTGTGGGGGCCCCTGCGGGGCCCGGGGCCTGGGGCAAATTGCCCCACTTGTCGTCCCCCCCCCCCCCCCCCCCCGGGCGGCCCTGGAGGAAGGTGCTGCGGGTGTGGCGGTTCAGAGGGGGCACACTGGGGAGGGAACATGCAACAGACTTGTTACCCCAAAATAGATTTTGGGTGCCCCTAGATAAATGACCTGCCTATTGCTCCCTTAATCTGTCCTCCCCAAGGTATAAATTCCCAGGGTTGTGAAGGAAAACACTAAAGGACACAATATAACCTGCAGATAAAGGAATTGACACAGGCAGTATTCTTTCCTGAACAACAAAGTGTCCTTTTAAAAAAGTAACAATCCCTCCTACAGTCTAATCTAGAAACAGGAATCAAACAAATCCCCTACTGCAAATTACAAAGCATTGAAACTGCCACAGTACAGTTTAAATGATTCTAAGGGAAGCGCTTTGCTATAAATGGCCAGTTTGTAACAAATTGCTGACAGCATTTCTTAAATTGCTTTCAAGTTTACATATTTGCAATCGGTAACATAAATGTACGCATTCTTATAAACTCTCTCACACACACACACTAATCCTATATACTATCCTACACTGTGCCTATTCTCTACTATAATTAAAAGACGTTGGTATCCCTTTAAATCACTGTTATAAATGTTTTGGTATTTTTCTTTAATCGCTATTGCTTTTCAGTTCCTGGTCAGTCAATTTTGCTCCGCTCCAGTTTTCTTTCTCTCTCTCTGCAGCACCTTTTCTAATATGTTTCCAGTAGCTCTTCTCTGGCTTCCCTGGCTGGCTTCTAATTTGTCCCACTTTTCCTGATCGACTCTCTCTTTCTTTCTAATCCAAACCCTCCTGCATGCTGGCTCTCTTCTAGTATACCTTTCTAGCAATTACTTCATTCGCAGATGCTCAGTATTCACCACTACCTCAGAGCTGTAACTGACCGCTCTGATTTTAGGACAAGCTGTAACAACCAGCTAACAGATCTCTTCCTCACCCCATACTAGACATGCTCAGTAGCTACCATTTTGCACATGCTCGCTGCTACTCTTTACCAGTCAGAAGTGTGATTCTTTCTGTCCATACACACACACACACGCACTCATATCTGTCTCTTTGCTGGGGCCCCATCTTAGAAATTTGGACTTTCTGCCAATTAGCTGAACTTTTCACCCTATCTCAGTTAGGGTGGTCAGACAGCAAGTGTGAAAAATCAGGACAGGGGGTGGGGGGTAATAGGAGCCTATATAAGAAAAAGACCCCAAAATCGGGACTGTCTCTATAAAATCGGGACATCTGGTCACCCTAATCTCAGTACTGAGCATGCTTAAAATCGGCAGCATAGAGTGGAGCCGCTCTTGTCTGTTCTGAATAGAGGTGAGTTAGACAAAATGGAGGCTGGAGAATTTCTCTAGTACCAGACTGATGAGGGTGTTGGGGACATGGGGGTGCAGGTTGAAAGGCTGTGACGGGGTCCCCGGGGTACAAGCTGGACTGTGGGACACGGAGCCCTCTGTTCCACCAACATGGGCTGCCTCTCTCTCTGTGATGCTGATGTCTGGCTGCAAGCCTCTGCCAGGCACTGCATTTACACTGCATTTTAAAGAACCCTTATTGAGGTTGCAGGAAAAAACCATCCCGATGTGTAGAAAGAATAGTAAATATGGCTAAACAGTGAAATCCTTGCTGATCTTAAACGCAAAAAAGAAGCTTACAAGAAGTGGAAGATTGGACAAATGACCAGGGAGGAGTATAAAAATATTGCTCAGGCATGCAGGAGTGAAATCAGGAAGGCCAAATCACACTTGGAGTTGCAGCTAGCAAGAGATGTTAAGAGTAACAAGAAGGGTTTCTTCAGGTATGTTAGCAACAAGAAGAAAGTCAAGGAAAGTGTGGGCCCCTTACTGAATGAGGGAGGCAACCTAGTGACCGAGGATGTGGAAAAAGCTAATGTACTCAATGCTTTTTTTGCCTCTGTCTTCACGAACAAGGTCAGCTCCCAGACTGCTGCACTGGGCAGCACAGTATGGGGAGAAGGTGACCAGCCCTCTGTGGAGAAAGAAGTGGTTCGGGACTATTTAGAAAAACTGGACGAGCACAAGTCCATGGGGCCGGATGCGCTGCATCCGAGGGTGCTAAAGGAGTTGGCGGATGTGATTGCAGAGCCATTGGCCATTATCTTTGAAAACTCATGGCGATCGGGGGAGGTCCCGGATGACTGGAAAAAGGCTAATGTAGTGCCCATCTTTAAAAAAGGGAAGAAGGAGGATCCGGGGAACTACAGGCCAGTCAGCCTCACCTCAGTCCCTGGAAAAATCATGGAGCAGGTCCTCAAGGAATCAATTCTGAAGCACTTAGAGGAGAGGAAAGTGATCAGGAACAGTCAGCATGGATTCACCAAGGGCAAGTCATGCCTGACTAACCTAATTGCCTTCTATGAGGAGATAACTGGGTCTGTGGATGAGGGGAAAGCAGTGGATGTGTTATTCCTTGACTTTAGCAAAGCTTTTGATACGGTCTCCCACAGTATTCTTGCCGGCAAGTTAAAGAAGTATGGGCTGGATGAATGGACTATAAGGTGGATAGAAAGCTGGCTAGATCGTCGGGCTCAACGGGTAGTGATCAACGGCTCCATGTCTAGTTGGCAGCCGGTTTCAAGCGGAGTGCCCCAAGGGTCGGTCCTGGGGCCGGTTTTGTTCAATATCTTCATTAATGATCTGGAGGATGGCGTGGACTGCACTCTCAGCAAATTTGCAGATGACACTAAACTGGGAGGAGTGGTAGATACGCTGGAGGGTAGGGATAGGATACAGAGGGACCTAGACAAATTAGAGGATTGGGCCAAAAGAAACCTGATGAGGTTCAACAAGGACAAGTGCAGAGTCCTGCACTTAGGACGGAAGAA